>CAJNOQ010001139.1:0-35344 GCA_905250885.1 Didymodactylos carnosus | reverse complement strand
GAGAGTGAAAATCACTGTTTCATTTTTGTTTTCACTGTTTTGTTGTTCTATGGCACATATGAATGATTGTTTTAATTAGAAAATAATGACTTTGTCGTAGATGTTGTATTATAGAATATTGTAGTGGATGATGATGGTGGATATTTATAATGATTATGGTGACTGAGGAGATCACTACCGTTCTCGTGTTTATTAACAAATTGTAAATTATCTGATGTAATCTGATTATTTGCATTTGGAATGTCAATAGACGGATGATGTATTAGTTGATTTTCACTCTGATGATCAAAACCATAATCTTTTAACATTTTTGTTAATTCTTCTAAATCTGTGCCATTTGTTGAATCACCACTTGAATAATCTTCTTCGACACCTTCATCTTCATTCGAAGGACGTCGACGAACATTTTCATTTATCCATCTATCATCATAATATTTACATATTTCATGAATTTCACAACGATTTTCAGGTAAAGGATCTATAAGAATAAAATAAATTACAATTTATCTAACAGTTTAAACACTCTCATTTTTCTTAGAAGTTAATTTTAAAAATATAAACACTATTTTGTTTTATATTTTTACCTAACATTTTTTTAAATAATCTCATCAATCTTGGATTGAATCGAAACCATTGTGATGGTAATTTTCGTCGTTTACGTTTTTGCCACATTAAAAATTCATTATAATAAGTATCGGATTCTTGAGCATGTTCCCATGGAAAATTTCCTATAAAATGAAAAAATAATCTTTTCATTTTTCTTCTTTAGATAAAAATTTTTTTCTATATACCGGTTAATGTACAAAATAATAAAACACCAAATGCCCAAATATCCATTGCTGATGTAACGAGAATATCATTTGTTGTTGCATCACAAACTTCTGGTGGTGAATAGGGAATTGAACCAATGAGACGTCTTACATATGAACCACATTTACGTGTCATACCAAAATCAATTAATTTTACTTTATGAAAATCAGCATCAAATATCATCACATTTTCTGGTTTAACATCACGATGAATCTAAAAATAAAATTAAAAAAAAAATGTCAATAATTAAGATTTAAAATATTCTATTTACCAATATGACAGATAGATGGGAAGATATATTTAATCAAGAGATTTTTGTAAATATTTAGAAAATAGTTTATCTTGTAAAATAAAAGTGATTTTATGTCATCAGCCTACTGCATTAAGAACATCATGGACGAATTTAGTTTTCGAGATTCAGTAAGAAGTCCATTTTTTTTTTGTTTAGATTAATGACGAGTTTCATAGAGAAAATGTAGTTTTTCCAATACATCCCATATTCTAGAAGATTCTAAATTATTAAGATTTCGGTAGATTCTAGAGAATTCTGTAGTGCTTTAAGATTCTAGAAGTTCTCTTCATATCTGTGAGAATGAGTACTCTCAAAGAATTATAAATAGAAATTCTTTTTATTGTAGTTGAAATTTTTATCTTTTAGTGCAAATGAACTAAATTTAGATAATTAGATATTAATGATTTGTAAAATCTGATTTATAATCTATATTCTTTTGCACGCTTAGATGTTTTGCGTTGCTTATGACAATAAATAAAACAGTTCAAATACCAATGTACTTCACTTTATTTCTCCAGAGAACTCAAAAAAAAAAAGAAGAATTTATCATTATAACAGAACTGATTGAGTGTTTCTTTCTGTTCATGTCGCTTTTACGAATGTAAAAAACTGGTCTATACCAGCGACAAAAATAGAAAAGAAACGAATGTCTGATTTCAATCATATCTATTCACATAGATCATCGAATAGAAATACTGCTGTTACAGTCAGTATTTTTGAATTTTCTAATTCTCTTCAGTTCATTACGCTCATCACAAAATACAGTGAAAATGGAAGGAAACTAATTATTACAGCGAAAATTAGGGTGAAATTGAATTTACATCTGTAGAGTTGCAAGATTTCAACAAAAACAAATCGTTAATTTTGTCGAAAACATATCGTTTTGTGAAAATACGCTCCATAACTCCATAGTAGAGGAGTTAAAGCTGTATACTTGAAATCCAGTGGTTTTCGATGTGTTTTGAACCGTCTATCCTCCTATCTATCCTAGTATACCTAGTATTCACCTTAGAGTATTATTCATCCTATAATATTTAATAAAAATGTCAATATTCATTTTGTTATAAATTATAACTGAACGAAAATGTTATTAGCAACCGAATAATCAAGATTTACGAAATAAATCAGAATCATTATGCTTTGTTTCCATGCGGTATGCTCACTCACTTAAACTATCAAATGAAGAGTATAAGAATTTCACAATTTTAGCCCTGATAAAATTGTTGTTTTTTTCCAATGAAATCAGACTTACCAAAGATTTATCGTGCATGAATTCTAATGCTGATGCAATTTGTTTCATAATTATTTTGGCATGTTTTTCCGGTAAACCTTTTTGTGGTGGTATTGATTCGAATAGATCACCCAGTGGTGCATATTCTTGTACAAGAATAAATGAATCATGTGTTTGATAACATGTTTCAAATGTTGATATTATACTACGATGTGGTGTTAATAGCATAGAATAATTATATTCACGTTGAAAATCACGAAATTTCGTTGTAATTTTTGGTAAAACTTTAAGTGCGAATCGTTGTTGTTGATCACGATTATAGGCAAGTAATACACGACCGTATGTACCCGATCCTAATTCACGAATGGTTTTATAATTATCATTAATATCAACAAGTAATGGTAGTGAATCAATAGTTGAATTTATTGTTTCATCTTGAATTTGAAATTTTGTTGAATAATATTCATGTTTTGGTGATCGATCCATTGTGTAGTGAAAAGACGAGGAGAATAAAATATTTATCAGTCAATCAGTCGTCCTCCTATAACGGAAAAAAAAGAACATTAATTTTAGAGAAATTGAAATTGACAAGACGAATAGAACAAATAACATTTTACGGACATATTTCTTCATTAAAAAAGGCATAGAGAAATAGAATATTTTATTATATATTTCACTTTCTGTCGGATTAACAAATAGCAAAAATTAATAATGTGTTAAAGTTTTTCATCGCTTAACTTTCCACGAAGTCAAGATACACCTTATGATCAATTTATCATACGGTAGTCAAGATCAGAACAATGAAAAGTGAACGTCGTACGATAATAAATCTGTAGTTAATAGTGAAAGCTAGTGTCCTGCATTCGTCCCTGCTCCATTTGCTATACAGGATACAATAATGTTCAAAAAACAATTACTTTAAAAGCTAATACAAGTCTTTATATTCTAGCTCAAAGGCGCTGCTAGGAGGTTTAAAAATCAAACAAAAGTCAAAAAAAGTACGAGAATTCAATTCGCCACGTTTCTGTGTATCTGAACTCTTCTGTTAACGAGCATTTACTCAAAAAAACAACGTATACTAGAAAACAGTGAATGCTTTTGCAAATCCTATATAATCTTATATTGAGTGAAAAATTAAAGTCAAAATGAGTTTTGTAAACATCGTTCTCATTTTTTGCCCTACTATTTTACGCTATTTCTGTTATAAAGATTTCTGAGAGATGTTTTTTAATCAGAAAAGACTAATACGTTAAACAAATAACTAAAAATGAGAGCTACATATCACATTAGTTCTTTTTCTGAAATATAACTTCATTTATTTTACTCTTTCGAAGAAAGAATATATCGTTTTTCCCTTATTTTGATAGATCTCAAGGTAATATACTTACTGAAAATGTTGAGTGTAAGGTAAAAGTTCTTGTTAATGAGTATAAAGTTTAATTTTATATAAGCTATACTTTCAATTAAGACGAACTTTGAACCAAGCAATCTAGATCAAAATCTTTAAGAGGTTTGAAGATAATGAGAATTGCTCTTGTTGAAAATAATACGTCAGCTATTAGGCTTATTATTTGAAATCTTTTTTTTACAATCTTTTTTCTCCGAGTGAACTCAATTATTTTTCTTTGTATTTACGATGTTTATTTAGCTCATTCGTCAGACTGTGCCGCAACTATGAGTTCTAAGATGTAAGATAACGAATTTTGATTTCTTTTACATGAGTAAATTTGAGTGAAAGATGCGTCCGAAAACTTCATCTTGTAACATAACCTTCACAGTAAACACTCAAACATATCTTAATGAACCAAACGAGGATATAACTACTTGAAACTAATTACCTGTTTATCCGATTTCTGAAGTGTAAACGTGTTAAAATCTTTTTAGCCGTAAAGAGATTCAATTAAAGATAGAAATGGCTTAAGAATTAGAGATTCCACAATATCTTTTTTTGCAAATCAAATTTTTCTTATTGCTCTTAACAGACATATTGTGGAAAAGCTTTCTTTTTCTTTCGCCTGTGTCTCCTCTTGGATAACAGTTGTATAGTAGTGATGTCTATTTTCTCTTAACATGATATAATTAAATATTGTTCATATTTTTTCCCTAATGATGTTAAACAACAAGATGATTCACTTACTGATAAATAATGATAACTCCTGTCAATAAACAGCAAGAATTAGCGAAACTAGGTTAGACAAAAATATGTGAATAATGATGAACGAGAAAAAAACGTTCATAGAATTTACTTTGTTTCTGCATCAATTAGAATCTACTGTAAACGGAAAACATTTTCTGTCATTGTGAATGAAAAGAATGAGAAGAAAAAAATGTGTGTGCGTGTGACGCTGTGTTTCTTTTTCAAAAAATGAAAGTCTCTCTTCTAAATAATGGAACGTCTGTCCTTCAAACTGCAAAATCTTGAATCAAAACAAATACAATAATATGTTTAACACCAATAGACAGAAAAGTGTACAAGTATCGTCATAATTTATAGTTAACAGTGTTTCCGACTAAACCGAACTTCAGGTATAAAATTTTTAATATAAATCATCAGTTCTTTTTAATATTATTAGTTTTTTAACAACATCTCAGTTTCAGGGATTCAGTTACGCAACGGAAGTAGTACTGTAATGTGCTACTGGAAAAACATTCTGAAATTGAGAAAATCATACCAGATAGGTTAAAAGAACAATTAAGAAGAAAATAGTCCTTTTATCAAAAATTCTGTCAATCTCTCAATTATGAACTTTAATGAAATGATGCATAGAGGATCTGAAGTTCTATGTTTTCTTCATTCGAGTTTTATAAAAGAAACATCGCCAAAAGAATCAGTAGCCTATTGTACTCAACCGTTTCTCATATTGAAAGGAAATTATTAGTCTCATCATGTCAAAAGTGTATGCGTACATTTTTTATTTTCTGTGACTACTAATTACATAAAAAAAAAGAAGAAAATGTTATTGGCTCACTCATTTTTAATACTTATGTGCACGCAAAAGAGTTCACTCAGTTTCAAACATCATGAAAACTATCCAGTTGAATTAGACTCGAGGCTGCTGATGGTAAAACATGATGTGACAGGTTAAAATTTACAAAATTTTCTCCATAGGATATATCCAAACATTTCTTGCCTTTTTGTTGAAAAATACTGATAGTTGACTCACATCAAGCAAGTGATATATGTAATAAATGTTGACGAATTACAGTAAAACTATTCTGATATTTAAAAAACTCGATCTGTTTGTACTAAAGAAATTTTGTTTTACAACCGTTTTGTTTCTTTATTGAAAGTAAACCCAATAAGCCCTAGTAATCGATTCTTACAAAAGAATCTGATGACTCGTATAAGAATCTTATTGAATTCTTACATAAGGAGTCCGCACGAAAGTGACAAGAATTTGACAAAAAGCAGATAAGGATCAGTTAAGAATCCTGTAAGAATTCGACAAGGAAAGGGCAAGAACTAACAGAAACTTCCAACATTTTTTTAGTTAGCTTTATAGTTCATTAGTGAGTGTGTAAGATGTCGCAAGGCATTTTCAAACCGACCAGTCTTACCTAGTTTGAAGGAACTTTAAAAAATTTCGAAGAAATCAGTGTTGCTTATATAGTATGTGCTTCTATAAAATAAAACGATGATTGGCTGTTAGTAAGAATTTCATAAGAAAGTAATAAGAGCGCTTTATCAAAGTTATAGCTCATTCTTATTTAAATCTTACCTGATTCTTATCGGATTCGTACGACGTATATATTCTAAACTGTGTTGAGTGAAAAGTTAGAGAAAGGCAGTCTCGTGGACTGCGCACGTAGTAAGGACTAGTTCAAGTTTCCAAGGTATGAGCTTTTCTGTAGCGAAAAAGCAGTTGTAAAACAATTTATTTAGCATAGTAAGATTGGCTGATAATAACAAATCTGTGTTTCTGAGTACATAAAGAAAAAGGAATTTTCTCCTATAAATGTGAACCGATGGTGCAATCAAAAAAGTATTCAAGACCATAAATAAAATAGTTAGTTACATGTTCTGTTGAGTTTGGGTCAATTGAGTTCGATATCGTCGCATACATTACTTTCATTGCTAATAAATAAGAATATTTTTCAAACGTATATTTTCCCTTGTGTTTTCGCCAACATTTCATTCAAACTATTGTCATAAATAACGGCACAACGGTTGATTTTTTTTCTACTTCGTTCTTTATTTCACACTGTGTTAATTCTTCTTTATTAATGTTACTTCCAGACGTTCAAAAAGCTATTTATTTCTTTTTTTTAACTTCTGAACGTCTATCATTCATTATAGACGTTCAAATTACTCTTCGATGAATGGTCACAATTCCAGCAGAATTAACAATAACAATGCGACACGACAGGTTTTTACAGTTTGATTCTGAACCTGGTGATAATCGTTTGATCATATTTTCGTCTACTGATCAATTCAGAATACTCGAGGATACAGAAGAAATACATATCGATGGAACATTTAAGGTAAGTATAGCATTTTGATGCTAATTTTTCGCCACAATATGTATGCTATTTACCTTTTCTTACGTTACACCAATCATATTTTTTCAGCTATACATCATACACGGCGTCAAAATAATGTGTTCTCGTTAGTTTTTGCATTAAACTCCGGACAGACATCAGTGAACATGTCAAAGACTAATTAACGAACTACTGTAGTTCATTTATGTCCTTTATGGAATCCCAGATCGATCATGGCAGATTTCAAAAAAGCTGCTATTAATGCCTTTCAAGAAAGTTTTGCTACAACAACAAATCCAACAACAACATCGGTTGTTTTTTTCATCTTCAGAATAGTATTTTATAAAACGTTCAGGTGAATAACATTTCCATAAAGCTTATCCGTATTGTAGGAATTAGGGTCGAAAAGCAGCTATGAAAATGATTCAAATTTTCCATATGATGTGAACAAAATTGCTGCACTAGCATTCTTTCAACCATTCGTTACAAATCAAAAGTTCGATGATCTTTACCACCAAAATTATAACCACTAAAGGATTATTTTGAAGATGCATATATCGGAAAACGGCGGCCTAATAGACGTGCCATACCCAGATATCCAATTGAGTTGTGAAACATGCATCAGCAAACAATCAACTAGTCAATGCGTACAAATAATTCTGCTGAAGTCTGGCATAGGAGACTGTTATTCAATGTCAACATCTGTCTCTCAGGATTTTTATCGAAAGTCTGCAAAAAGAAGAAATTTATATTCATTGACAGATATTGAAAATTAATGCTGACCAAAGTTTTAATCCAAGTAAAAAGTATTTGGATTATGGTAAACGTCTAAAGCAATTACTGCTTGCTCCTCATTAAACAATTTTTAAACAATTAGAAAGACTTGCTAGAAACCTGTAATTGTACTCATTTTTCAATGTACTGTATCTTTGAATGCTTTTATTATAATTCTCCTTTGGTAGTTAATATAAAGCATAAAATCAATTCTACCGTGCGACTAATTGTCGTGGAACCCAGCTGTCTGTGATCAATTGTCGTTTTTCCACAAATATAGTTAAAACTGATTTCCTGTATGAACCAACCCGTCATCTCTATACGCATCATTGATATTATCAAGAAGTTTAAGATGAAAGAAAAAAAAGTGTAAAAGCGAAAAGTAGAAAAAAAATATATCAGTAAGTTGTTCTCCCTTTATAAATACGGGCCTTGGTACTGTGTGTGTTATTTTTTTTTATCATTCATCACCTCACATCATAAATCTACTTCCGTCCGGATGGTATAAAGAGAAAGAAAAGAAGAAAAGACACAAAATTAGTTAGTGGCAGTTCAATAAAAGAAAGCAATGCTCAATAGCATTGAGAAACACGTTCTTTGTCAAAAGAAAAAGAGTGAAAGAGCTTAGTCCTTGGTACCATTATATAGAAAAGATTTGTTCTTTATTCTCTATCATTTCTTTTTCTGGTTATTTAAAAATGGAGTTGAGACATGTTCTCGTCTTTTTTTCTGCCTTCTCATTTTGATGGTGTCTTTCTAATGTCCGATGTCTAATTTTTTCTTGGACAAATATGTCAACATCCACATTTTCTTTATACTATTCTCTATTTCTGATTCTCACTTTTCTCTTCTACGACCAAGGCCACCACGCATCATGTAAAATGCAAGAGACAAACAAGATATTATCTTTAGATTAGGCATGAACGATACCAGTATTTTCTTAACTGACCAGACAGATACGTGAGACGTACTGTATAGGACATAGTATTATAAAAAGCAACAGAATATTAACATATAAGAAGGATAATACATTAATTACATAAAAATATTTTAGATATTTTAGTTGTCTGTTAGTAACGCTTTTCAATTTATCGTGACTATTCATTATTATAGACAGACAATACTTGAGTAAGAGTTAACAATATCGATACAGTTTTAAATCGGAGTATCAACTTCCAAAAGCAAATCTTTTGAATTAATTATTGATTTTAAACTTCAAACTTGTTATATCTTAGATTTATACAAGATGGGAGATCTAATGGGACCATCAATAACGCTCATCTAAGCAAGTTACTACTTTTGAAATATCGTCGAGGTTCTATGAATTAAATATTGTATAATTTTTAAGCAAATTTCATAAATAGCACGAGACAGTTAGTTGTGTATTTTGATTGTGTGGTTAAGCTATATTTAACTAATACAGTCATCAGTAGTCAAGTTGACCACTAACTGTTCTATCTCGGATGATCAAAAATTTTCTTGATTAAATATTCCTTCTGTGAAGAACGGACGGTAAAGATATTCATCAATTTCAGGAAAATTATTGTTCAAGAAACTTACCTATTGTTTAGTCACATCCAATATTTGAAAACCAGAGAAAGATGATACATTAAAAAAATGACATAATGTTCATATCATCTTCTCCCATTGTTCTTACATATATCTCCGTTTCAATAATCCTCTTTCGTATGTTTAATCGTCTATTCATGTTTGATAATAATACTAATGATGATTTTTGACTTCTCTCTTTATCTCTGTGTCTCTATCTCTTATTCACTCTTGTACATCACTTTTGTCATGTTAAGGATTTATGGCGGGTAATAGTAGCAAGGGTTATGTTGTAATTGATAGTAAGTATGATTCACCGAAGTTATATAATGTAAAAGTAGTATTACCTGCATATATGAAATATATGAGCTTGCTCATTGCTCTTTTACCAACAAACAACTTCGAATGCTGGAACGAACAGGCAATTTACAAAGTTCAAATAGCAAACTTCTACCGCTCACACAATAATACCATAACTATTAAAACTATGTACTTTGAAAGAATGATGTAAAAATTCGTTGTTTTTTTCGGGCAAAAGACTACGTGTCAGCGCTCTTTTTGTCTCTAGGTTTTTTAAATAAAGCCGATAATTCCAAAAAAGGAAAATTCTATAAAATGCACAAAGCAATGCGAAACGTTTTCAACTACACCGTATCTACACCGTATATCTATGTCATATTCGTGGAAAAAACAGTTATCCTGAAGCCGATAAACTGAAAACATCAAATGTTCGTTTTCTACGACGATGATATTTCGTAAAACTTGTAACCTGATAGATGTTAATCATATTTATAGATTTTTCAGTTCAGCAGGATTTCAAGTTCTACGAGAAATGCGTTCACAAAGGCGGTATGGACCTAGCGGAATCATATAAGACTACACCACCATTTTCCGAACACTTCTTATTGTCATAAGGTTACATAATCTCTCTCTCTCTTTCTCTCTCTCTCATACATTGTTAAATATTCGACAACTTGCAGAAAGTTTACCTTTTCTTTTTACTTCTTTTACGAAAAATTTGATAACACTCAAAATATTCAGCTTATGACGTCCGTATTTTTTTTTTGGAGGAATTTCTGTCCTGTTTTAAGATGAAAATTTAGTTTTAGAGTGTACCATAACAGCATTGTAGTTATTGAACTTGATCAAAATCAGCAGTGCATCAACTGTCGTCTGTAGCTTACGTGAGACGGAGTAGGTTTTTGAAATTTTGCTGTTATTGCTGATTCAAAAAATCGTTATTTATTGCCATTTAACACCGTGGTAGCAAATTTCACGATACGGAGTTGGAAAGGGTAAGGATTTTCCCTAGCCGTCCGGACGGTAGAGATTTTTTTCAAACAGGTGAAGTATCGATGTTTCTCAATAGAATTTCAAGCAACATTATAAAATGTTTTCTCATGATGAAAAGCCCAAATCTGAAAAAAAATCGAGAATTGGGCGATTAATCTAGATGCAACTGATTTTAATCCAATTCATCTGATTTGCATAAAACAACTAAATTATGAACTGGGCAATTTATCTATATTCAGTCATTCCAGAGAGTAGTAGGGAGCTTGCCGCTCAGATCATTGGCCTATATCATTGGCAATTCATCCACATTCATTCAAGAGAGTGGTAAGGAGCTTGCCACCCAATGTATTGGAAAAGGTTCCTAGGACCCGTTTCGTGTCATGCTAAATAGAAGCTCAATCCTTCTTCAAAAAATTTTTCGAAAGATCCGACCGAAAACTTAAATGGTAAGACTCAGATCGCAATGATAGAACAAAATGGAAGAAGAAAGAAGATGTAGTTTTCTAGCAAAGAGAAATATTCAATCCTTCAGCGAAGCTGTGTTTATCAAAAATCGGCTAGTGGGAGGAATGGTACTGTACGCGTAGGAAAAACACTTTGTTTCAAACTTTTATGCTTGTATCAGAGGTTGATTTTCAAGTTTTCTGCTCAGAGCGCCAGTAAAGAAGTATATGGAAAAGAATCACATAACAGAACATCTTGAACGTTCGTTTGAAATTAAGGAAAAGACGAAATTTTCATCTTGCTTTTGCTCACTGTCCTCATTGATCAGGTCAATTTTTACTGAAAAAGCGATGTTGTTTGCGTTATTGAATGAAGACCGATTTTACCAACAAGTAAGTCACTAGACTTGACCACTTCTCCAGAAGAAGTTTTATAGTAATCGTAGATTTGAAAAACCCTGTTTTGTCAGAGTGAAAATTGTACCTTTAAGCTCGTTTAGGTAATTAGCTAAGGATTAAGAAATAAGTTCGGATGAAAAATTTCTAAAAGGAAGATCATTGAACTCGTTAATTATTTTCTTGAACCGATACACATAGAAGCGAAGTCTATAATAACAAAATAACGAAGAAGGAGTACACAAATGAAGAAACAGTGTGAAAATATTTTTATATGTCCGCCACATTTCCGTGTTTGGACGGCGCAAGTTCAGTTTTGACACTATAAATGTGTCGCTCACATTTATCGTAGTTTTCAACTCATATTGACAAGATATTCGGAACAGCAAAACGTTGTTGTGGAGTAATTCCTGAAATATTCGGTACGATATGTATCAACATTGTACTGTTTGGACAATGCTATACGACAGTCTCTAGTAACTACAGTCCGCATAGTTTTGTTTACTTTATTGTGAATATTTAATGAAAATAAAAATTCGATTCCGCCATGAGCTAAGAAACACTTGTAAATATTACTTTTTAAAGTTTAACGTTTACGAGAATTCGATGTCAATTATTGCCTAGATCAGGAAATTCGACCATCGGACCTTGTCGAAAACTCTTGGATTCTACTCACAAATTGTCAGATTTGGCCATGATTATATTCGGACGGATCCAGTTGGTGAAGCTTCTTAATCTGGTCGGTTTGTTATGAAAAGGAATAAGATCCAATGACTTTTAGACTTAGACGAAAGCTCTCAGGATTTTTCATTAAGAAGAACGAATTCTGTTGGATCTTAAAGAAATTCACTGGCTTTTCCTGCGTAAATCCGCCCTAAACTGCCCAATAACTCTGACCCGATTGTTTCTACTTCATTTCCAATTGGTATCCGTTCATCTTTTTTAAACAAGAAATGTGAAATTACAAGAAAGAAGAATTCCTAAAAACGTTTTCAGACATGCAGTAAGGATCGCTCGAACGGTTAGAAAATGACACAAAAAAAATCATTTATTTTGATCGTGATTGTGTTGTAGGTTCGTCAGTTGTTTGGTGTGGGCTAGTAACACGTGATGGGATTTTAGTTGACTTGGTGTTACATTTAAATAAGCTTCAGCTTTTTTGTAATTTCCATGTGTCCTTCAATGTATTCTTTCAATTTCGTGTGTTATTAGGGAATCTTTCGGTCAGTTACGAAAAGTATTCTTAGCCTTTATCTCACTGTTTTTACTGAGTTATGAAATTTCTAGTATTGCTGCATGCCATTATACAAGCAAATAAAAAAACTTCATAACTTTTGAAATAAGCAACAAGGATCCAAATCCTTTCAAGGTTATTACCAGGATACTATCCTCTACGACCTGGTTTAATATCGTAAAAAACAAATGTGGTCACCTGGGAACATTTTCTTGTGAGTACTCATTTTAACCGCCGATTGAGTCTGATGTTAGTCATTCCTGTTGAATACATCATGTTCTGGAAAAGAAAATCGATGTATCATCTGGCTTCAGGAAAAGAAGCTCTTCAGAGAGAAAAAAAACATCTTGTGGGAGAAATGTTCTAAGAGTTTGCAAACAAGGATAAATTACATGCTGCATAAAAAGTCAAATTATACATTGAACAAAAAGTTTTAACTTAAGAATTTCTCACATTAATGAATAATTTTCTGTTTTAGAACTGAGAAATTTTGACTATCGGATTTTTGCAAATTCGGTTCTTGCATATTGTCGAATCCTGCAGTCAGAAATAATCGGATATAACGAGCTAATCTAGGATTCTGATAGTCCCATCAGGCTATAGGAAAATATCGAAAACGTGTTGACTTCTTTTGAATATCCTCCGGATGATAGTCGTTTTTTATCTGAGTGGACAATTGAATTGGTACCAAGAAAGAGATGTTCTTTGTTTTAATTCAAGGTTTGTTTAAAAAAGTTTATAAGAGATTTATATATGTTCAACAGTATAGACAATGCCATAGCTTCCAGTGCAGACAATAATAATTAATAATATACTAATATATGTTCAGTTCGACTTCTCAAAAATAAGAAAAGGTAATTTTCTTTTTATATAGTCTCATTTATTCAATTTTTATTACATACTATGTTTCAAACAATTACTTATAAGTGCTTTTATTTAGAGAGCAAGAAAAAAAATTGGAATAAACTTTTTATATAGCTTCCTTTCGCTCAGTATAGGAAGAAGAAACCCTTTTAGAAGAGAGAAACAAAAATGAAATTTTGTTTATTAAGGACAATGGTGAGAACAAAAAAATGATATTAAAAAAATTCGATCACTTACAGGTAACAAATTTTTCATCGAAAATTCTCACACATTTTATATATTTCTCAAATCATATAGCAAAAAAAGAAAAAAATCATCGTCAAAAAACTTGAATAAAATATACTATAAAAGAAAACACGATTGTTCCCGTCGTCAATATAATTTTTTTTTTCTCTGTAATTATATGTTTATGTTTACCACGAAAACAGAGTTGTTGCAATAACAAACAATAGCAAATATAGCCGCCAGTGTTCAAATGCACAATACAATAACAAGACTAGAAAGAAAGTAAGTAACGATGTATATTAGCTAAAGTCGCATACATAGATTGCGAAAGATATTTTTGTTCTTAAACACTGATGTCAAATAATTCACAGTAGTTTTTAAGATTATCTACAAAAAGTGACATTTGGTATCTAAGGTAGAATAATGCTGTTTCTCATCAGTACCATCATAGACTTGTGATCACATTTAACAAATTGTCTGGTCGCATTGACAACGAAAATTTTTCTGTTAAAAACAACGGGGTTTAACACTCCGTTTAAGAAACGTATGAGACCACTTGCATACACTTTTCGAAATTCTACCAATTCTACCTTCTTTTTTACTGCCCAGTGAGACATAGTTCATTCTTAGCATTACACAGCGTATCTATGAACAGAATGCGGACACGCTAAGAAGGAAATTATGTCGCACTGAGCGACTGTTGGTCTTTGAGCTTGGACGATCACCCGGCATGATATAATTCATTCCTGTTAAAATAAAGAAGTTTTTCTGCTTACTTATATTTATTTGAGCTCTACACCTGTCAGAGCGAATGAAGTTCAATGTGAAGTAAATACATGAAGTGTTATTTTCTCTCTCAATTAGCGATTGTGCAATCTAGTTTGACAATATGTGATCGACATAAGCGAACCATCCTTGTGAGAAATAGAACTCTTATAGTATAATAACATTAAAATCCCTGTACAATTTTACAATGTGTACATTATAAGACAGTAAATCATACTACATGGAATAAAACTTTCTTTTCAAGTTCATAAGTTTAAACAATCTCGGAGCAATCATTGAAATTAGAGTAGGTTTAGTAACAAGGTCATATTATTATTCTAATATTATTAATATTATTTGAAGAGTTACTCTGACGTTCTATCCATGTATCTAATTGTTATGAAATGGTTTTATATACCGTTTCTGTTTATTTAATACTGTTAGACAAACACACATTATGTTTGAATTACCACTTTTATTTGAGAAATAATGTAAAGGGATAGGGCAAAAAATTAAATTTAAAAATCAACAAATCATTTTCTCTCTTCGTCCCTTCAGTATGAGAATAAAAAACAGTTAACTACGAAAAAAAACAAAACACTTATGATTAGTTAAAAAGAAATTCTAGTGTTAACATCCATTACATTTCAGAATAAGTTCAATTAGTTGAGATAGAAATGGAAAATATATGCTACAGTGAAATTTAAAATACCACTAGTGGAGATTGAAATTTTAAATTCTACTGAGTTTTAATTTCCATTATAACATATACATGTGTTTTCGATAAATTTCAATTTTCACTGAATTCTTGTCAGTGGAAATTGAAATTTTAAGTTCAACTAGTGGAGAATAAAATTTCAATCTCCATTATAGTGGGATTTTAAATTCCATCAGACAATAATGACTAACAGTCATATTTCAATCTCCACTATACTGGAAATTATAATTTGACTGACATGCTGCTGATAGTAAAAAGAATATCATTTTTTTATTGAAAATATTATTAACAATCACAAAAATATTTTTTTAACAACATTAAACGATTGAACGCACACTTTTTTTTTGGAGTGACATTTTGTAGAACATTTCAAATCTTTAGCTTGATATAGACAACTTTTGGTTTCACAGTCACGTTTACAATTGCACGCTTCAGCAATTATATTTCCATCTGTACTAGCGTAACTTTTACAACCTTGGATGAATGTAATAATTGGTAAACATTTGTAATGAATAACACGCAGATCGGAGAAATTGTACTTAGACGAGTCTGATAAATCATGGATACTAAAAGCAACTGACAACACACCTATCAATTGTACAACACTGTATCATCCAACGCTGATTGAATAGACATCACGTTACATGGTAAAAATAATATTTTCAATAAAAAAAAAGATATTCCTTTTACTATCAGCATCATGTCAGTCAAATTATAATGTCCACTATAGTGGAGATTAAAATTTTATTCTCGACTAGTTGAACTTAAAATTTCAATTTCCACTGACAAGAATCCAGTGAAAATTGAAATTTTAAACTCCACTAGTGAAGATTGAAATTTTAATTTCCACCATAACATATACATCTGTTTTTGATAAATTCACGTAAAAAGTATATGTTTAATTTACTCTTCTATAACACACTATTCGTCGTAGAAATGATATGCAAAAATCAGAATGTCTATATTTTTCATAAATAATATTTTTTTCACAAACATCAACAGCTTTTTTGTTAGCTGTATGATGCGGGGGCTCTTACATAGGTTAAAAATAAGTATTATGAAAAGAAACAGCGCTTGGATGATTTCAATAAATATTCTGTATTTCATAGTTCATAATTTTAGTGATTTTTAAACTTCTCTGTGTGACAATTTCTTTGAGATCTGCATCTAGAACAGTAGACTGTTTTTCCTGACTAAAGATGGGTAACAGTAATACATTCTAAATTAGAGATATCAGAATATAGTAGAATAATACATTGTCAATTTTGCCGTAATATAGTAAAATAGTAGCGGACTGTCGGTCTGCAAAGATAGAAAAGTATGGTTTCAGAGTTTCCATAGATTGATTCTTTCTCGATGAATCTCGATGAATAATGAAGAAAAAGAGAACAGGAGCACGAAAAGAGTTAAGTATTGTAGATCATGTTACTATATAGCGTTTTGTTCATGACAATAAAACACGTACTAAGGTAAAACACCTACACAGATAGCAGAATAAGAACATTGAATGAAATCTTAGTAGAATAATATTTATTTCATTCTTTTATCCTTTCTTTTTGATTTGATCAGAGAAACTAAGATTGAAGTAAAGGTAGATATGGATAAAAATAACATTCGATTATAGTTGGATGTCATGGTAATTTGTAATGATGAACAATTTTTTAATGGTTGTATACTATTGGGGTTTTATTTATAGCAGTCTTGAGAGGAGAAAAAACTTCAATTCTTTTCAAAAGTTAGGAAAACTTGAAGCAATAAAAGAGACAGATGAAAAGATTTTGAAGTTGGTAAAAGGCTGAATATAGTTATATACGAAAAACTTTTTAAGATGGTGCAGGAGGCTAAAAGTATTAATGTATCCAAAACAAAATCGACATTTTTATGTAAGTCTATATTCTGATATTTCTCTTCCAATTGAATTTAACAGAACTTTAACTTTTACTAATGATATATTTATGTATACTTGAAAAAATTTACTGAAAAAAAGGTAACTGAGTCGTAGCTTAATGTTTTCGTTGTAAATTTTCTTTTTTACATAATAAGATGAAGAGTATATGTCGCGTAGAGAAATATTTTTTGCAACGTTCCTACAAATAATCACTCACGTAATGTGTGAGGGTTAAAAGGCTAAACATTATATCAAAATTCTTAAGAGGCTTGTTCGTTATGTCGTACATATGTTTACATTTACGTATTTTAGTTTTTCAATAAACGATGACATCGACTTTCAATAATTCTACTGATTTGCTCACACCGACTCCATTTACGCTTCAAAATATCATCCAACTACCGATAACTCCATCCGATGGTAAGTATCCTCCATTTATATCAAACAAAATCCTTTACCTATTATTCTTTCCTTAGATCACCAACCAAAATTAGACGAAAACACTTTGATTGCAAACATAACCAAAGATGCAGCAAACGCTGCGCAAGAGAATCGATCGGGCAGTGCGAGAGCAAATGATGGATCACTAACATCAACAGTTAATGATTCATAGTGAGTGTAGAACAATTATGTCGCCTTTTTTCATATACGTGGTTTTTCTTAAGTTATAGTTTTCCTGCTGCTTCCAAAACATCTACATTTGAGCCAGTGCCGACATCGTACAGTAATACTGTACCATTGGATAAATCTGAAAACTCCACGAATCTTGACAGCGATATTAACAATGAAATCCAAAAAGATATGAAATCTCTCATAGAGGAGATAAAACGTCCAGTGACACCAGGACATCCTATAACGCCTACATCGACTTATACCGCTGGCACATTTCCACCCAGCCGAAAAACATCTGTACACTTCACTAACGATGATGTACCACTAACCAACAGTGAACAGCATCTATCGTCACCTCGTCCAACAACACCCGATCAAACACGTAGAAAGTCATCAGATATACGAGCATCAAATGAACCGATATTAACATCCAATGAAAAACCGTTCGATGAACAATCGCCATCAACTATTGCACAAGGTAATGACACTTCATCGTCTGACGATTATTTTGGCATAAAATCCAGATCACCAAATGAAAATAATACTGACTCTACCATAAATGTACCACAAAGGTTGCCCCAAGTACATGAAAGTTCATCATCCGATGATTTTTTTGGTATGACACCATCTTCTGCACGTAGAGATGATTCACAAAAAGTTGACAAATTAGCAACAGATGATGAACAAAACGTGCTTAAAAAAGATCCAGATGAAACAACACATTTTCAGACAACGAAATCAAGAGAACCATCGGCTGGAAGCCGTAGATTATCAGATGTTCAAGCATCAAACGAACGAACATCAACGTCCGATGAAAAACCGTTCGATCGACAACCACCATCAACTATTGCGCAACGTAATGATAGTTCGTCCTCTGATGATTATTTTGGCATAAAATCCAAATCACCAAACGAAAATAATACTGACTCTACCATAAATGTACCACAAAGGTTGCCCCAAGTACATGAAAGTTCATCATCCGATGATTTTTTTGGTATGACACCATCTTCTGCACATAAAGATGATTCACAAAAAGTTGACAAATTAGCAACGGATGATGAACAACAAGCGCTTAAAAAGGAACCAGATGAAACGACAACGAAACCAAGAATACCATCAGCTGCAAGCCAAAAATCTGCACAAATTGATACTGAGGTTAGTTCCCTTACTTTAATTCAATTAAAATTTTTGGTAGCGCTTGTTGATTATTAAAACCCAGCACCAGTAGATTTCCTATAAACAAATATCTTCTATGTCACATACCAAACGGGTTTTAATTTTATATAACAGTACAAGAAGTTTTGAACCGCTCATGAAGATTACACGATTCTATTGCCGAGTTCTTTTATGAATTACTGGTAAGTCACAATTATCGTGCACCGACCTTATGTAATTCGGCTTTTGAATGTCCAGCAAATTATCTCAAAAATGAGAGTGATGTTTAATAACTTCATTTTTTCACTGTGAAAGACTGTCGCCAATGCCAAAAAAAGTCTTCAACTATTATACGACCTATGCAAATATTTGTTCGTTTTATTATTTTAGCGTAATCAATTAAATGAAAAGCGAAGTAGTATCGCTGATATTCAAAATGGGGACATATCGACGAATGCTAGACGTTATTCTTCAACCAATAACGAAGGTCATACGAGTCCTCCAGCATCACCGATTGTACATCCGACATCGTCGACACCCGATGACCAAACAACACGTATACAATCAGCTAAAATCCCTTCTCGTGTCACCAGTCCACAAGTCAGAGAAAATGTAGTAACAACAAATCGTTCACGACCACAAAGTGCTGTTCAACAACAAACACAAGAACCTGAAACACTGCCTGTCACACGATCGAGACCACAAAGTGGAGTTAATCAACAAAGTGCTGAAACTGGTCAAGAAAATCCACAGATAAATGGTGAAACCATGATTGTAAATCAATCACGACCTCACAGTTTAACCGATAATGAAAGCCGTAAAATACTATCTCCTACTACCAGTCCACAGCAAACGAATGAAGAAACGGTAGTCAATCGTTCACGCCCACAAAGTGGAGTTCAACAACAAAATAAAGTTTCATCACGTATTACTAGCCCACAACAAACAAATGACGAACCTACAACGCAGACTCGTCGTGAAAGCGTCGTTCATGATTCGGGTAAAAGACCATCTGGCACAATTAGTCCTCACCAAACAAATAATGAAATAACCGCTACTACGTATACTCCACCTCATAGTGGTGCTGAGGATGAAATCCGTAAAACACCATCACGTACAACTAGTCCACAACAAAGTCGTTCACGCCCGCAAAGTGCAGTTCAACAACAAAATAAAGTTCCGTCACGTGTTACTAGTCCACAACAAACAAATGACGAACCTACAACGCAGACTCGTCGTGAAAGCGTCGTTCATGATTCGAATAAAAGACCATCAAGTACAACTAGTCCGCAAAGTGAAGTTCAACAACAAAATAAAGTTTCATCACGTATTACTAGCCCACAACAAACAAATGACGAACCTACAACACAGACTCGTCGTGAAAGCGTCGTTCATGATTCGAATAAAAGACCATCAAGTACAACTAGTCCGCAAAGTGAAGTTCAACAACAAAATAAAGTTCCGTCACGTGTTACTAGCCCACAACAAACAAATGACGAACCTACAACGCAGACTCGTCGTGAAAGCGTCGTTCATGATTCGGGTAAAAGACCATCTGGCACAATTAGTCCTCACCAAACAAATAATGAAATAACCGCTACTACGTATACTCCACCTCATAGTGGTGCTGAGGATGAAACCCGTAAAACACCATCACGTACAACTAGTCCACAACAAAGTCGTTCACGCCCGCAAAGTGCAGTTCAACAACAAAATAAAGTTCCATCACGTGTTACTAGCCCACAACAAACAAATGACGAACCTACAACACAGACTCGTCGTGAAAGCGTCGTTCATGATTCGAATAAAAGACCATCAAGTACAACTAGTCCGCAAAGTGAAGTTCAACAACAAAATAAAGTTCCGTCACGTGTTACTAGCCCACAACAAACAAATGACGAACCTACAACGCAGACTCGTCGTGAAAGCGTCGTTCATGATTCGGGTAAAAGACCATCTGGCACAATTAGTCCTCACCAAACAAATAATGAAATAACCGCTACTACGTATACTCCACCTCATAGTGGTGCTGAGGATGAAACCCGTAAAACACCATCACGTACAACTAGTCCGCAACAAAGTCGTTCACGCCCGCAAAGTGCAGTTCAACAACAAAATAAAGTTTCATCACGCGTTACAAGTCCGCAACAGCCAGAGCATACAGAAAGTGCTCATCAACAGCCCAAATTCGTCTCTGATTCAGAAACGACAGACTTTATTAAAGCCGGCGAACAATTAGAAATTCCGGACATTAATTCACTCGATGCCAATTTAGCGGCTAAAAACTTAGCAGTAATGAATCCACTCAAAAGGAATAGTATTTCTAATGAAGAAGAGCGGCCAGTTGTCATTGTTAAACAACCTAGTCGAAGATCAAGCCAGGCAAGTGATCAACAAAAACAGTCGAACAATGATCAAACAACACCTCGGGCTAGTCCGACAAATTTCATCCCAGACAAAAATACTGAAAATCAGAGCTCTGATAGTATTACCGATCAAGAAAAAATAAAAGCTGTAAGTTCAACGGATTCTAGAAAGCATAGCATTGGAGATCGTCCACGGAATGTCGACAATGATGACAACGATGCAAGACCATCAAGTCGTCGTGGTAGCGTAGCTCAAGAACCGAATGTTAAACATCATAACCGCACTTCGAGTAATGTAAGTGCACAGCGTTTGCTGGATAATGAGCAAGATAGTGGTAGTGGTAGAGATGACAATCAGGACAAAAAGACACTCAGTCAAATAAGTTCACAACAAAAACAGCCTGAAAGTCTACGCATTGATCATAGTCGAACGCCAAGCAACGTCAGCAATCAGAGTGATCGACAGAAAACAAACGTCAGTCCCATAAGCTCAAAAAAAGACGATGATCAAAAATTGAGTGGTAGTCGAACCCAGAGTTCGATAAGTAATGACAAGGTAATTGATGGTGATACTGTGATTCCTCCTCGTGATGATCAACAACTAATTCCTTCTGCTAGTCGTCGATCGAGTAAAATAGACAACAAACCGGAACAAGAACGATCATTACAGCCAAGTAGTCGTAAATCAAGTGTTGTTCAACAATCGGAGGTTAAACCTCGTTCAGCGATTAAACATGATGCAACCGAATCTGACTCTGCTAATTATCGAGCCCCTGCGGCGTCTATAAGGAACGATTTTCCTCTATCTGATACTGACAACTATTTGAATGACCAACGTCGAGTAAGTGAAACATCAACATCAACTAGACAATTTCAAAGACAATCATCAGCCAGGCAGCAAGATGAAAGAAAATCAGCAACAAGCGGAGGAGAAAAGGTGTATGAGAAAGTTACAACTGAACCCTTTGTTGAACCAAGTAAACAAAGA
Organism: Didymodactylos carnosus; assembly: GCA_905250885.1. NCBI lineage: Eukaryota > Metazoa > Rotifera > Eurotatoria > Philodinida > Philodinidae > Didymodactylos > Didymodactylos carnosus. Next base: position 13,263 of record CAJNOQ010001139.1, on the reverse strand, counting down.
CAATCAGCACAGGTAAATAGTATTACTATGAATACCAAACTCGCTGAGAAATTACTCTATACTGATAACTTGATGTTTCTTTTTTAATAGTCCACTAAAAAACGTACATCGATCACCACTGATTCGGAACATGAATCGCAAAAATTACCCCTGATAAATCAGCAACAAAATCAAGAAAAACGTCGAACTTCTATCACACAGAAACATCAAGAACAGGGCTCGTCTGACCAAAAGCGTCATCATATACCACCATCGCCAGCTACTCGCAAAGAAAACAATCGGACACTACCTCGTCATTCACAAGATTTAAAAACGCCAACGAGTGATGAAGACATAGAAAATATACCTGCATACTTGAGAGCAGTGAAAATACCACCGTTAAACCTTGATGAAACCATGCCAGATAATCGACCCTTGTCACCGTCCGTTCAACAAATAGCTGAAAGAAATCAATCTCAAGAACAAAAAAGAATAAAGAAAAAAAGTGGAATTAAAACGAAAACAGAGCATGCTCTCGAAGGTAACAGCAGCTATTTTGTGCAGAACTAATATGTAAAAGGAATGTGAGAGAAATTTCCATTTGTCAAGATGTCCAAACTAGATTAAAGGTTATTATTTAAAACGTTTAGTTATTAGATATATCAGACAAACACAATTTTGCTATTATAATGTTGATTCTTCCTTAATCCTAAGAGCTGAATAATTCACCATGTAGAAATATTCATTCAACTCTGGCATATTAAGACTGAGTACTCAAATTTTTCTTCTTTCATAATTAGATTTCTAGCGAGTCATAATAATCTTTTGTTTTCTAATCATTAATGATAAATCTCGAAGTGGCAATGAATTAATATTTTATTATTCCTTTGTATAGACGTTCAAAAGAAAGTTGATCATCTTTTACATCCGAAAAAACGACGTAGTTCAAGTGCAGATAGTCATATACCATTAGCTGATGGTCATTCAGTTGGATCAACATCTGGAAAAGATACTGACTTTGATAACACACGTAAAATGCGTTCAAAAAAACATGATGCTTCAACTGCTACCGAGAGAGATGAATATTTTTATAGATCGTATCAACAACAACAACAAAGGAATTTCTTTGATGAACAAGGTGAGTGATGAATAACTTCAAAAGAAAGACGTTTCTGAAAGATCCGTGCGCTTTTTTTCTAGAATTACTTTCAACTAAACCGGTGAAAACCATTAAACCTCAGTCAGAACGTCGTCGTAAAGAACTAGTAGCAACACCTGGCACTGGATCGGATACAACAGCTATTGTTCATAAAACAGCTAGAAGTTATAAAGATGATACAACACCGGTTAACGTAAATGTGACCGTTGTTGTTAAGAAAGTTCAAGGTGGTGACTCACTGACCCCTGACGTGCAAATTGAAAAATCTTCAACAAAACCAAAATTATCACGTTCAAAAAAAGTTGAACAAACTGTAGATACTACCCCAACCTCGACACCGGCACTTGATCAACGACAGGAAATCAATAATCAAAAGAAAACAGAAGATGAACAACATCAGAAAGTGGATGAATCACCATCTCAACAACCATTATTTGAACCCGTTCAAAAAAAATCCGTGACGTCTCATCAAGATCAGCCCGAACCACTAGTTGTTACAGAAATTAAACGTCCTCAATCGATAGAACAAAAATCACATGACACCAATGATTTATTTAGTCGACATCATCAAGATGAACGACACGTACAATCGGATAGTGAACAATTTGTCACAGCAAAACAGCAAAAACGTCGACGACCAAAACGTATATCACGTACAACACAAACCTATGACAGAGTGTTTAGACACATGTTCAAAGAAGAACAACAACAGTTGAGATATACAAGTGACACAGAAAAGCAAATACAAACGCGAAAAAGTGCACTGCGACCACGAAAAAAATCTCCAAAAAAGCATTTTCCGTTGTATTTATCAGCAGATACATTTAGGTTAGTGGAATTTATCATTTTTATGATATTTTTCTTAGCAATATACTAATGGTTCTGTAATGTAGTTTTCCATTAACCAGCAACAAAACTCTTCTTGCTCTGTGAGTGATGGTTCACAGTCAAAATGATTTCATTCAGAAATTGTGAAAATCGTCATTTTTGATTAAACTATTGCAATACTGGGAGATACCAAGTTTGAAAAGTAATAACAATGATATAATGATTCTAGTAGCTAGTATAATCTCTAACGTAAGATTAATCTACGATGAAAAGTAATTGGGCAAGCATTACTCTGATCTGCTGAAAAGTTAATCATTTTTCTGCAGGAAAGACTAAAGCCTGAACTTTAAAAAAAATTGAAAACAACCATTTTTGTAGTTGAATTTGAGTGAGAAAAATTAAAATATCAAGTGTCCCCGAAGAACTCTTGTATATTCTGACTTCTTTAAACGTATCTCTCTCGTCAAACGTATTTTTCTCCGATAAGAAACTGTGTTTGAAATCAAGTAATTATTATATCGTTTGAGCCCTGAATAAACAAATTTTTGATGTTTGAACTTTCCGATGGAAAATAGTGCTTTTTACCAAAATTAAGTTTTATATACGTTTTCTTTTCTATTGAGAAATTACCGAGAGATTTTTGCACCGGCTACATTCTCTTTGAAAAGAAGCTTTTTTCGTTCAGAGTGCAGTATAAAAACAAAGAAAAAGTAGCTTTTTTGTTGACATTTGATTTTTTAATTTTTCTCACTCAAATTCAACTACAAAAATTTTTGTTTTCTATGTTTTTTTAAGGTTCAGACTTTGGTCTTTCCTACGGAAAAATAATTAACTTTTCAGCAGATCAGAGTAATACTCGACATTTGTCCAGTTACTTTTGGATCGTAGATTAGTCCTAGAGATTATACTAGAGGCTAGGATCATTATATAAAGGTTTTGCGAAGGTTTCTAGCTGTGTAAAATGTATAACCATGGAGACATCTCAACTAGAGTGTAGTTACGAGATCGAAAGAACGAATGTGTGACCAATATTTTGTTCAGAAAGATTTTTTTAAAACTATTTTATTATATTAGCTGTAGACAGTCTAATATGCAACTACGATTACACTCTTTTGATAGACTTTTTGATAATACATTCCCAATTGATCTGAAATACGAACTTTCAGTCACAGATTAAACGAATCACAAATGAAATTCGGTTATTGTACCAATATGAATAATACAAAATATTTTATGCTGAAGAATATTTGAGATTTATAATTTGATAAAGAGGAAGAGAAGTGTCGTGAATGGATAGAAAATTTATTAAGGAATTATTTTTAACAAATAATGTTACCCTATGTTTTTTTTCTAGGGTTGAAGATTTAATACCTAAACAATTTCATCAACCACGTCGTAATTTATCAAAATCTTCAACTTTGGGTCGTAGTCTTTCACCCCAAGGTGGAAAAGTACTTATTCTCCGTCCAACATTACCATTACATCATTCGGATGCTGTTAATGTTCATCGTGTATGTTTACAATATGCAATTGATTTACAACCTACAAAAAATCAATTAAATCTCTCATCACGAGATAAACAACAACAAAATCAAAGCTCAAACAATAATTCATCTCTTCCAATGTTAGCAACAAATTCAAAATCAGCAGTGAAACGTTCTGAAAACAATAAAAATTCACTACCAGCTATTGAACATGATCAACATATATCTCATCATCGAGGTGGGGCTGTTTGAGAGAGAAAAAGAAAATTATTTTCTTTTATTCATGTCTGTAACAAACGGCGTTGGTTTGTGTGTGTGGGTGTTTATAAGAAACGAAAAAAAAACTTATATATTTTGATATATCCATAAAGTGCTTTTATTTTTCTATAACAAAAAAAACTATTGTTTAATTTCATTTTCTATGCAACAGTGTTGACAAGGAATTATCTTGATCAATATCAACAAAACAACAACATTTATATAATCAGAAGAGGATCTTGACATAAGAGGAAAGGATATAAAAATACATATTCTGTTAGAAGCGGTATAAAATTTTAAAAAATTCTAATTGAAACACATTTTGTTTACTACTATTTTATTCAGCCTAAAAACTAGTAAAGTAATAATAATAATAAGTTCTATTTTTGTTATACATAATTGCCATATAGAAAATAGATTAGAGTTTTCTCTTTTAGCGTATCTTTATCTTTTTCTTGATGTCGCATGCAGATCTCTGTATGTCAGACATCAGGACACATACAAAAAGAAGGGGTGTTCTGCATGTAACATCAAGAAAAAGATAAAGGTACGCTAAAAGAGAAAACTCTAGTGAATTATGGCTACACAAACTCACACAAGTATATGAGACATAAAAATATGACAAGAGACAATTTCTGTACGTTGTTTTTGTCATCACTGGGAAACTGTAAATAGCACTTTTTCATTTTTTTCTATTTTATAATTAAAATAGAAAATATTAATGGGAAAATATTAATGGACCACAAATAATACAATTACGAATTTGATTTTTAACGCATTAATAATAATTAATCACTTTTATAATATACAAAGTGATATTTCAATATTTTAATTAAAAATTAAAATGTTTTGAAGCTGTACAGAGGAAAAACAGAAAAATTTCAGTTATTATAGGATACCGCGAATGCCTATTTTATGCATACTTACCATAAAATTTTAAAAAGTCGACTGTTTAAGATATTTTCTATCTAGATGTTACTCGACCACCAATAACAAACGCTCCGCTGGCTATACCTTTAGCCAGATAATCTTTCTTGCATCTTCATCAGAAAATCCGCATAAAACTCTGTCTGATACCGAACCGTTACATACACACTCATCTTAGACTAGTATGGAGCATCAAACTTCTTCCATGTTATTTACCAAGTTTGAAAGTATTTTTGAGGAAGGATGTGAACAACTTAGTATGGTTTTTCTACGTCGTAGTCAGCATCAGAAGGCTTGAACATTTGGCGTAAGTATGAAATATGGGTTTATGAAACTTCTAAAGCTGTTAACATGTCCACTGGGGGCGGGCACTTTCGACATGACTTTTATAGAATAAGTAGAAGTTTTTATATATAAATATGAAACTAGACTTGAATAATTATATTTAAGTAACTTTACAACCGCTTTGTAGTTACTAGAGACTCAGACAAAATTCATTTCTGAAAGAATCAAAAGAAGATACCACGACCGGTTTCGACCTTTCTAAAGGGTCTCGTCAGGTGGTTTTCTTCGAAAAAGACAGAGTTAACGCACGACAAGCAACATAACTCCGTCACACCGTATGAGGGTGTTACTCTTGTTTTCTCCTTCTTTTTTCCATAATGAGGGTGTCACTATTCCTTGTTCTTATCGAACAAAGAACGACAATTTTCACACGACAAGAACGAAACATGATATCACGTGACAGTACTATACAATACACATGTTCTGCTTCTTTGTATTAAGTAATTCTTTAAGAAAGACTTAATAGAGCTCTACAGTTTAGCGTATCTTTATCTTTTTCTTGATGTCGCATGCAAAGTATGCTTTCTTTTCTGTATGTATCCTTATGTCTGACATACAGATATCTACATGCGACATCAAGAAAAAGATAAGGATACGCTAAATGGTAGAGCTCTAATGAAATAGAAATGTAATAAATTCAAAGAAATACTTAATGTAGAGAAACAGAACATGTGCATTGTACAGTGATATCGTACGTCGTTCTCATCGTGTGAAAGTTATCGTTCATTGTTCGATAAGAACAAGGAATAGTAACATCCTTATGCGGTGTGATGGAGTTATGTTGCTTGTCGTGCGTTAACTCTGTCTTTTTCGAAGGAAACCACCTGACGAGACCCTTTAGAAAGGTCGAAACCGGTCGTGGTATCTTCTTTTGATTCTTTCAGAAATGAATTCTGTCTGAGTCTCTAGTAACTACAAAGTGGTTGTAAAATTAACTAAATATAGAAGTTTTTATATCCGCAAGATCGAATCATTCTAGTTTTGTTCATAAACAGTCAGACCTGTGTGAAAGTTCACTAGTGATAGATGAGACGTCGTGTCAGACGATACAAATATGATATTTTTCTAGTTATTTTTTAGTGAGTTTAATCTATGCTAACTACTTGTCTTTTTTATTAATTACAACAGCTATTTTTCGAAAAGTAAGGTATTTTATTGTATAACGTACACAGTAAAGAAATGCATATTGGCATGCATTCATGTGTCAGTTTTAATTCCCGTTATTTGCTAAATAGTCATCTCTAATTTGTCTCACATCTTGTAATAGTGTCTCACATCCGACTATTGTCGTGTTATACGGAAAAAGAACACTTATTTTAGGTGGATGATTGGTAATAATCGCTAACCATTCTGATCCACTACCACCGCAATCTGGATCGGACTGACAATTTCCAATTGAACCGCTAATTGTACGAAATTGTTGCAAATCAATCGATTGAACCAATTGATTAAAATCTACCGTATTATAAGCTTGTTCATCTTGAAGTTCGGGAAATACGTCTGTTTGAGAACTTCCTTTAGTTGTATAGATAGTGGATGATGTTATTAGCACGTGTTCATAACAATAACCAGCACACGATGCAAAACCGGTGCCACTACCAATAGAAAGAATAATTTCAGATCCATCAGTGGTTGTTGTTACTGACTCAAAATCTCCTTTGATTGCAACAAATAGGCCGATGAAGAATAAAAGAGAACTTTTTGACATATTGGAAGATAATGCAACTTTTCTAAATAAACATAAGGAAAATGAAACATTCTATATTAAGCACAAGTTCAGGTTTATTCATCATTATTCTTACTGAATCATGAGATTCACTAAGTAGTAAATTATAAAATTCAATTTCTGTGTGCAAGACAGAGGTGTATGATCGAAATAAGTTGTCAAGAGGATGATATTAAGGCTCGATAGTATCAAAACCAGATTTTCCATATAAAAACAGTGTTCACCGAATTTTAGTGTTCCGTCATAAACATTTTTTTTTGCGGTTCATTTCAAGCATGTGTGGCTAGCGAAAAAATCTTTTCCATGAACATTGAATCAAAATTTGGTGGACACCGGTTTTTGTATGGAAATTTTAATATTACCGAGCTTTAATGTATTCGATTTTATCAACTTATTTTGGCCATTTGGAAAAACTTATTTTCCCATTTTACCGTTTATGCTGTAGGTAAAACTAGAATTCAGGCAAATGCGAGGTTTCCAAGGGGGAAAAAACAATACTTCACTATACTACCAGGGATTGTCCATTACACACCCACTACATCCCCGTGACCACTACAAAGTCACTACAAGTCCACTACAAGGCTACTGCAGGGTCACTAGAAGGCCACTACCGTAGTGGAAAAAGTGTCGTGTAGTGTTGTTTTTTCCCCCTTGAAGCTTTCACTAGGTAAACTTAAACTTATCTAATAAAACATGAATTTGTCAATATTTTCTACAGGCATTTCTCGAATCCAGGCAAATTTTAAAGCTGCATAGGTGATCCCCTTATTGGAGATTCGTCGCAGCCCTTACTGGATGATTGCACTCATCATCAGATTTTAAATCTACTGAAATTCTTGGTTATAACATGAATTTTACTTTAAAAATTGGATTTAACATCTATTGGGACTTCATGAATCATTCGGACACGTTAAGAGCATTCGGCGAACACCACAGTCATCATAGTATGACAAAAGGCAGAATTCGATGGACGTGCATGCAGAATAGGATTTTTCTTAGAAAGGCTGTTTCTATTGTATTTCTGCTTTTGTCACTCACTGTCACAACTGCGGTGTCCGTCAGATGTTGCTAATATATTTTACAGTTTTTTAATTGAAAATTCATCGTTTTGCCAAAAGTTACCTATTCAATTTATAATTTTCATGAATTCGAGAAATGCTGGTAAGTGATATTAACAAATCCATGTTTTGTTTGATAATCTTAAGCTTGTCTGGTCGATTCTCAAATTTACCTAGTTAGAATCGATTTATGGAGATACAAGCTTAGAAGTCTAGTTTTACCTATAATATTTTCGGTATTTTTCTGTTTGCTTTTAAGTCGATACAATGTTATTTACATAATCGATGAACACAAATATGAAATTGTTTTGGACAATTGTATAGTTTAGTTATGAAAAGTATCTTAATGTTTTTTCTTTACAGTCTATTTGGCTCACTTATACAATATACAATTTACTTAATACAATTATATAAAAGAAAAAAGAAAATTATTTTTTGAAACAACAATGCGAATCTTAGTGTAAAAAATGCAAAAAATTCACACGTGATATGTAAAATCAAAGCATAAAATTGCCATTTCTTCAGTTTCAAAAGACAGCACATACTCGTCATCTTCTTACAAAATAAAACAAACAGTGATGCATAATCAGTGTTTAGTTCGTATGTGTGATCATATAGTACTTACTACTCTACACTCCTCATTCAGTATTAGCTCTAAATAATTGTAAAAGGAAAACCAAAATTTTTCTAAGCATAAAAATAATCTCTCAAGTAATCTCTCTAAAAGTATTTATGATCTCTTATTTATTAATTTGTAACAACCAAATCTTTTACTTATGTAACATCTATAGTCGATCGAAGAGTCCTCTCATCTTCTTCGACAATCTACATCCAGGGGTAAAATAATTGACAAAAAAATGCGTTAAAGGTTTCAAAACTAACGCGTTTTTCGAAAATTCACAACGAGTTAGAGAAAGCGTTTCTCGATGAATGTGAATGACAATGAAACCGTCAATTAATGCGTTTTGAAATAATTCAAAGATGAAAAAACAGAGGGAAGATACAGAGGTTTGAGCCCTCAACTTTTGTTCTACCTATTTGTTCTACGTGTCCCATTCGGTCATATTCTCTTGACATTACATTAGCTAACAACAAACTAATGGAGAGCAGTGGAATGAGTACTTAGCAGTTCGAAATAATGAAAAATTTCAATTTCAAGAAAAAATCCTTAGAAATGGCACGAAAAACGCGTTTTTTGTGCAAATAAAAACAGTTCTGGACTGAGCATGTCATCTGCTCGACCAAAACCTCTATTCTAATTGGTTCCACTTGTAAAACAAAGCTCGCTTCGTCTTTTAAGACAGATAAGATTCCTACAACGTGAAAGAGACACTGCCTTCCGTAAACAAAAAACCAAAAGCCATTCTCCTTGGCTATGTAAAATTTACAAACACTCAGAAATTTGTCAATTCAATCTGTCCATAGAGATAAAAAACAGGTTATTTTAATCAATAATGAAAACATTTTCATGTAGTAAATGGTAAGTATGATAAGTAATACTTATCCACCTATGTCACTTACTATTAACGATATAAAAATTGAACACACAACAGCCATAAAATTACTTGGCATGAGACTTGTTCATGACCTGACTTGGAAACACCACTTAGAATATATTGCGTCTAATTGTACAAAGATGTTGAGATCTATTTCTCCTATGTTTTGGGGATGCTTCAATATTGTTACGTCTTCACTTGTATAAAACTTGCGTTCACCCGGCTTTGGAGTATGGTTCTATCGCTGATAATTCATTATTTATTATTTTTCGTTCACTTAGACAATGTACAGAATCTAGCATGTAGAATCATACTTTAAGACTATGTATCCAGTTCCACTATCATTTCGAGCCAGTTGAAGTTACCACCATTATATTGCCGGAGAAAATTTTCACATTTAGTTTATTTCCATAAGCTTTACCATAGTTACAGTGTTCTTTCTCATAGCAGTCTTGTCGGTCGTCCAACCACCCGTTCAACTGAGAGAAACCCGTTTAACAATCGGACCCAGTGCAAGAACTACACCCTAAAATCTGCTTCCAATTTTTTTGTACCAAAAATTATAGAGACCTGAAACAAATTGCCTTGTACTGTTGTACATCAAAATACACTAAGAGCACTTACAAGTGTATTAAAACAACATCTTTTCACTGTCTAAACTTTGCTGTGTATGTGTAAGTATGAGTTTTTATTTTATCTGGTGTTTCATTTAAACAAGCTTTAGCTTTCTTGTAATTTCCATGTGTTCTTTGCGAAAATAAATTCCCAAAGCCACGCGAAGTCTCGTCAAGTGTGGTTTTTATAAAAATCTATGTAGAAAAATATAGCACAGCAATATCCGAATCATACATGCTGATAGGCATCAGTGTCTGCTACAAACTAACTAGTTACCGAGATCAAGTTCGGATTAAGACAATATTGATACATATTATTTATTTACATATCGAAGTCAAACAATATAATAACATCGCAAATCTCTCCAATAAATAATAGTCGACTAGAGATTACCTGTTATGATTAAAATAAAAATTAATAAACTTGAAAACAAGTATGCACCATCTTCTAGAGTACACTTTTCTGTATCTGAAATATATTTAGTTAGCTCGAGCGCATTAGCTGATAAATTATAGAAGAAAATATCAGTTTATCATTTACAGTTTGTGTGTAATATATAACATGATTGATTGTGAGTGAAGAAATAAAGAAAAGAAGAATCCTCAATTATTTTATAGAATTTTGAAATATTTATTCTAGGCTTGCTTTTCAATTATATAAGTGGCTTACCAATTGGCGTTTAATCAACCAAAAACTTGTACAAAACGTCCAAATTAATTTCTCATTTTTCCATTTTCAATTTATTATTACAATTTTTTATGCTACTTCGAAACAATAACCCTTGATTTCTCATGATTTCTAAGACCGCTAAAGGAGCAGACATTTTTCCGGACCAGTTTGCAACGGAATTTAGACGTTGTTTTTTAAAACAAATGCATGCCCCTTAAAAAGAGAAAGATAAACAATTTTCGTCAGTGCATTACCATGAAATGTTGACAAAAATGAGTTAATGTAGCAGTTACTGAAAATACTTTTGAATTTGATCATTCTGTGCGGTTCTAGATAAAAGGGACTATTACATCAATTCGTTACTGATTTCTATTCCTTGAATAAAGTATGATCCATTCGGTATGTTAAGCTAAAATTTCTATACAAAGTGTAACTCGTTGATTTACATTTCTGGTTAAAAACACCGTCCCCACAGCTACTTTTTCATATTATTTCCAATTTCCTTTTGCTGCAAAACGCGAAATTCAACGTGTTTTGCATGTTTTAGTAAAACAATAATCGAGAAAGCTATACATGTTGATCCAAAAAAGTTCAATTGGAAACTTCTAGTTTCAAAACACCTAGAATACCATTCCAGCAATTTTGAATTTGAACTCGGCTTCGAATAATATTGTCGATTTTTTGGTTTTTTCAACTTCAAGATTCGACTTTTCCTTCGCCTTGAAATGTTGAATTTTTATACGGAAGATTCTAATATAAGTTATTAACAGAGAGAGATGATAGAATGAGGCGAGATATCAGCTAACATCAGCAGTGCCTGTATTCTTTCAATGCCGGAAGTTACCTTTTCCAAAGAGAATTTCGAGACTGTGATAGAAATATCTCATAGTAAACTCCTTCGCAAAGTGGAGAATTCTGAAGTAGCTAAAGGACTCCGAGAATTTCTCCTCTAAGTATCTAAGAATTTTTTATCAATTTGGCGCAAGAAAACGAAAAGTCAACTAATAAAAAATAATATCAACCAAGAAGAGACAAAAAAACGCAAAATACCTAAAAGAAACCGTACGTTTTGTTCAACAGTACATATATGGAGAAAAACATTTAATTTGACTATTTTTTCCAGACTTGGAGAGACTTTTTTTGCAAATTATTCATAAACATTTTCTAGTAATTCATTCTAAATATCTTTGCTCGGGCACTGCTACTTACTAAGATAAGAGGTTGTTTTTGTATTAGAAAAGATGTAAGAACACATGGTAGTTATTGAAGTTAAAATAATTCCCAATGAGATACAGAGGCATCTTTTCGTATTTCCATTAGTGCACGCTTCATTTGATTAGTACAAAAAATGAAAAAAATGCAGTCTGACATGGTTCAGTGCGGAAAATCTCCAACAATTTGTGGATATCCTTCATCCTTGATATTTCTCTGGAATTTTAGTATCAATGTATATCGCTTGTTCCTTCGGAGTAATAAATCACTTCTAAAGTTTTATACATGGCATCGAATCATGCAAAATTCCCGCGGTCTTTCTTTTGACCTTCACAGAAAGCGATCGGTCTGCTACAGCTACAAATATACGCGTCACAGAACTGTTCACATCTAAGTAACTAGCCGGACTTGAGCAGAGATATTTAAAATTAGCTACTGGATATACTTTATAAACAATTTACAAAAAGATTTCCTTCTTCTGGAGCGTGACCATTCTGTGAATTTTCACCAATACAAAGTTAGACATTTTCTTAGCTCTTACAGACATGAAAAAGTGCAGAGCAGGGGAAGCAGTGTGCGAGTTAGCTGGAAAAGTAGTTTTATACCAAAGATAGTTGCAATGTGAGCATCGTCGGTGAACAACCACTGACAGCACTTTGAAATATAGCACAACCATCTAGAAGGTATCTTAAGACTATCCCTCCACTTTTTGGGGCTGTGATAATAAAAACTAAAATTTACTAAAGCTTCGTATTTTCAGAATTGATTGGAAACTCGATGGGCATTTTTTCGTTTTTGTTTCAAGTTCTTAACTATTGCTGTTCACGAGTTTTCCAGAAAACTTGCTTTTTCATTGTGTCACATTTCGACCCCCCTTAAATTTCATCAGATAGAGTTAAAAATTTTACTAGAGACACTCAAGGTAATATCACACGTATGTTTTAAGACCTTTTCTTATCGAGTTGTAGGAAAAATACTGAAAAACGTCTCAAAGGTTTTTCAATTTTAAAAATTCCATAACTCGGTAAAGGAACTTAAAGGGGGTCGTACTAAAACACAATAAAGCCCGGTAGCAAAAAAATAGTTTGCAAGAAAAACGTATTTTGTACATAGGTCACTTTTTTCAGGGCATTTGCCGCGATGCTTATATTTCCACAAAAACTCATCGGGATATTCTAAAAAATGTCTCATTGTGAAGAAAACACTTTCTTCTATCAGACTATATGCAAGAAAAAAGTTTGAATGTAAAGAAAATGAGAGGAAAGTTTATGAGACTAAAAACTGAGTACTTTTAGACTTTGAAGGAAAAACTTCAAAAATGTGTAACTGTTTGAAGAGAGGTCGTGGACTGCTGGGAGTGGTCTCATTCTCCTCTACGTTAGGCTATGCTCAGCGTAAAATTCGAAATTTTTTCAAAGAACAGGGGCGAGGTAATAGTCGCGTAGCCAGGATTTTGTTAGTGGGTGGGCGTTGCCCCAAATTTTTTCAAAGTGGTAGATACTAGCAC
>CAJNOQ010001138.1:0-35353 GCA_905250885.1 Didymodactylos carnosus | reverse complement strand
CGTGAATGCTCGATGCTTCACATACGGCAAACGTAACCTTATTGGTAAAACTCATAATTGAATGAACTAAAAGGCATCAGTCTTTCTCACATTTAATTTAAGATCATTTTCAATCATATGATCGAATTAGAATTGCGAAATACAGCGAAGTGGGACTTAATTCACCTGAGCAAATGTTTCTCAAAAGCAAACTCCAAAGCTTATCGAAACCTCGATAATTTAACAGTATGACTACGGCTTAGGAGGTGTTCATGTATAGTAGAAGAACAGTGGACCGAAATTGCTGTGTACTTTCTTTGACTTTGTATTAATACTGACTTTTCCTTTTCAGATACAGTTTATGGCGGTTATCGTCCCGTTTCGTCGACTAATTAATTTTTTTCCTGCCTTGTCGACAACATTGAGGCGGGGAGATGAAATATGTCTGTGAGCCGCCGACATTATAAAGTGTCGACGAAACGGGACTGAATCCTTATGGCGTGATGGAAGCAACATCTGGTTGGCGAAAATATTGAAAATTGATTCCACCATGTTCTCGAAGAAAAGCCCGAGTAAAACATGGTGGAATCAAGCATAGCGAGCTAAAAGCCTTCCACAAAGCTAGAGATCGATTAGGCATGCCTGTCTTCGGGTATGCCCTTGAGCAAAAAACGTCACTAGGTCGCAGTTCGAAGCAGTTTCCCTCTTTAAAAACGGTGTACTATACCGTTTGTGTACTACGTGCCGTTTTCGAAAAACCTCACGTTTACGGTCCGTTAACGTAAACTTGGCCGTTTTGAACGGTCTGAAATGTATATGTAATCACACAGATATATCTGTGAATAAAAAGATGTGTAGAAAGCAAAACTATAATGGAATTTGACACCAAATGAAAGCGAAAAAGGGAACGGATTAGCAACTGCAGCAAACAGCACAGAATCAGATGAGATCCTGCAGTGATCTTACCAAATCGTATGATAAGATGCCTGTACAATCTTATAAGATCTTATATGATCTTACTGTAAGATTCTATAAGATGAATCAGTTTCTATGATTTTCCATAAGATTTTTATACGATCTTTGTGTGATATTACAAGATCATACTGTAGGATCATATAAGATCTTATAAGAATCTTATAAGAACTTACAGTAAGATTCTTTGACTTGGGTAAACTTAGACTGCGTGTAGGCGGCTTGTGTTTTTATGGTGTTAATGAAATGTGAATTTGTAAAAAACTTATCATTATTAATAGACTCATCAAGATCTACAACTGAACAAAGTAAGAGTAATAAAAGTTCAAGACGTTGCTCACAAGGAACAGTTAACACGTAATTGTTTATTCATCAGGTATTGATCGGACGCAAGAAGTTGACAATAAAATACAAGAAGTTATAGTGATTTAGCAAGATCTAGTCATAAGATCTTATTGCAAGATTTCTTACAACATACAGGCCCAAGCCGTCTTCTAGAGATATTATGCAGAATTTGCACTAACAGCAAAGTATAAAGTTCGAAACCTTTTATACTATAGGCGATTATGGTGCTTTGGTCATTTTTCATATTCAAAAATGCATAATTAACTTAAAAAACATCAGAACGAGTTAAAAAAATTCAGAGATGGTTAATTTTAACTGCTAGACGTGATCGAAAAAATTGAGAAAGGATGCTTTGTGCATAGATTTTCTAGCAGTCCCTTCACAAAACCAAAGCGTTTTATGAATTGTTTCTTCTTGACTCGGTATAAACAGAATATAAAATAATCTGAATACTGTACATCCTGAAGTTTTGAACTCGTTCTGATGTTTTTTGACTAAATTGAGAGTTTTTTAATATTAGATGAAAACAGCCGTAAAATCCTGATTTTAGAAAAACTTGATTTTCGCTAAATTTTAAAATATTTTTCTAGAAAAAAATATTGCCGTAAGGTTCAGCATGATCGATCACATATAATCAGCCCATCTCCCTGTCCGAATCCTGTGACTTCAAGGATATTCGATAAAATACTCGAACCATTGAAAATCAAGGTTTCACTTGGCTCCCGTTGTGAGGAGGACACTCTAAGCTGTCAGTCCATGAAAAAAATCAGTATAATTCTATTGGAAACTTTTGAAATACAGTCGTAGTTCTCAAAGATCTAAAGAAAGAAATATTTATTCTCTACTTCTTAGAATGTCGTTTTCGTCGAATCGTATCATTAAATGCCTGAGCTACTCGAAAAATGTGTCAATGACTTAAGTCTGACTTAAGTTTTCGGTCTTAACTTTAAGACTACATTTCCCATGACTTATATATACGGGCAGTACATAAAACCTTCGTTACTTCACTTATTTTGCACCTTTCTCACTTACCATATATTTTCTAGCAAAAATAATAATATATTTGAGATCAGCAGACAAAACTGGGTCGAATAGCATACTTAAAACTCGGTTTTCAATCAAAACGATTTCCTTTGAAAATTTTCTCTCTGGGTTAGAGGAGGTGAGTGTGTAATCCTTCTTACAAAAGTTTCACCAACGTTTTTTCGAACTATAGGCTTTCATGATTACCATGTACATGGATTGCAAATTCTATAGTAGAAAGTGCGACCCTTAGTTCATCACCGCCGCCCTTCTACGTATGTTTCAATCGTAAGTGCTCGTCCTTAATGAATTTCCAGAATCACACAATAGTTAACCTTCGTACTTTGGCTAGATAATCTACAGACACTGTAGAGTCGTTGATACGGATTTGAAGCCAAAATGATGCTCTTAGACTGAGTTGTGAATTTCTTTTCGCAAAGAACCTCGAATTTTCAACAAAAAAAAGCTAACCTCTTCCGTAAAATAGCTATACTTCACTGACTCCTAACAGCCAACTCACAAAATTCATATCGTAGATAGAGTAGAGTGTGGCTGCATTTTTGTAAAAAGAAACAGCTTTCATCTCTCTTTAGCTATTGACATTTTACGAAAAAGAAATCTTGAGCTTATGAACACCGCAAAAGGGTAAAAATCTGTAAAATAGATGCACACCCTTCGCAGTAGCAGTCACTTTAACTGTCATTTACCCATTTCGAGTGCCACTTTAGCAAAACTTTAAGTGTCACTTCGTTCGTTTGGCTTACTCATGATGATCACTCAAGCACTGTATTATTGTACAGAGCCAAATGCTCTCATCAATTTATTTATAGCTATTATTAGTCATACAGAAAATATTCCCACCACAATATTTAGATATTGATTAAATTAATTCATGAATCTGTGCAAGTACGTGTAGGAATGCTGGTGCTCTTATAGATGTATTTCAAGCGCTTAGTAAATTTCTCTAATACACGAGTACAAAATCCCTGTGCTCCACGAGACTTTTACGAAGTGTATAAGAACCCTTTTTTTCCGTCTAAAAGTTCCACTGAAAATATTTTTCTTCTGGTCCATATAGAGGTATATAGTTGAAAGGAAAGATTAAATATTAGACCGTCTCGTCTACATTGTTCATAGGTCAAACCTCCATCTGTTCGGTGAATGTTCCATGAATGATATATCACGCAGTCCCAAAGTTTATCGATTTTTAATTGTCTTGTTATATCGGTAACAAACAAAAAGCAGATTGATATCTTTATTTAATTCATTAACCAAGCAAGCAGCGGATGTTTTTACTTCACTTAGTTTTTAGTTTTATTTCATTATTTTTTTTTCTTCTCTTTTTATTTAATTTAAACTTGCCGATATGTGCTTGTCTTTATTTAAAAGTATGTTTTTCTCATTAAAATTAATTTTAACAAAAATCAAATCATCATTCACTATTAATTCAAACGATGATGATAAAGAACATTTATTATCAACAAAAAAATCGAAATACAAGGAGAAAATGTCAATGACATCAATTCAATATGATTTGTGCATATATGACGGCAAAAAAAAGAAAAACTGTAAGTTATGATTTTATTTATTTTGTTATTCTTTTAATATAACTAATTGACATAATTAATGCTAATATTATAAGATCAATAACAAGTAAGAGTTACTGATAATAGTATTGTTGTTTAATCGTCGATTCTTCATCAGACATGTGCATCGTCTGTGTATTTAACGTGATCCAGGAAGACATCATAATAATGTGTTCTGAAATTTCTATCTTCTAGCGTGAAAATAGCCATCTCTACCAATATATGTTCTACACTTCTCAATTATTGTTTCTCCGATTTTTTGTATGAAAAATGCATGGCCATTTTGACAGAGAAAGTTGTTAAATTGCACTTCTGTTTGACAAGGAACTGGAACAGTAATTCATATATGTCTGAAACTGCTGTCAGAGTCTAAACCGTGTGATAGAACCAAATTATATAGTTCTATGCATGATCCGAACCTCTCTGCGGTATTACTTCCAGTTTGTCATCTATACAGCAGTTATGTGTTTGTTTTTTTATGATAAGCTTCTGTGATACTATTATTGGAATCAAAGTTACAGTATCTTCACACCTTATGCATATTTCTTTACTCCTCCGACATTCCTATTTGATATTTTCATTTTTATTCTGTTTTCTGATAGTGGCTAAATTATTATTTTTTTGAATGTTGTACGCATGTTGGTATTTCATATGGAAATAGATAAAAAAACTGTATGAGTTTAAAGGAACAAGTCAGTTCGGTAGGAGTACTTTAACAATGTGGGTTTAGTACAGCTTCCTTCCAGTGTCCTGTTTACAGGTAAGACATTATTCGTTAAGAGAGAGAAAGGAAAATTATCCATACTATTAACGATCGAAATTTGAAGACAATAAAAATGGGATTCATAATAAACTAATGGAATAAAAATAGGGCAGGTATTGAACTAATAAAACCTAACACAAGTTTCTCAGTTTAAGGCACTAAAATAATATTACGTTGGGTGTATTTAGTCAGTGCAAAAATATTCGATTTAATTGAGAAAATGGTTGTTCCTCGTAGAACACAATATGCTAAAATGTAGTGTCAGTGTGTTATCTCCAAACCACATGCAGATTTGATTCCAGTAGGAGTCATAATTTTATCATAAGGTATGAATACAGCCGTCTCATTAAGTACCGAGAGGTGTTGTATTTGCATTAGACATTTGTTCGTTGACTGTTGAAAGTTTAAAACCGAAAAATTACTACCTATGCTGTTTCTTCAATGTTCTAAACTCTCAACACAATATAATTACAGTAATTATGTCAACGGACATTATGCAATCATTCAGAGATTTTATTTTTTTCTTGTTTGGTCATTTTCTTTTTGCAAAATTTGCAAACGATGATCTAGAGAACTACGCTACGTAGGAAACTTCTGAAAACGGCAGAATATTCTCTGGGTATTGAAGATTGACCAGTGCATGTTCTGTTTTCAAATAAAATTCCATATTCGACACCATAAACTCTACAAGTGGAAGAAAATTTGTTTTGAACTTAAAAGTTTTTCGAAGTTCATTAGCATTAATTGTCCAGCGCTATCTGTTCTTTAATAGCATAAAAATAATTTTCTTTCTCTTTCGTTCTTTCTTTTTGTCTGAGTGTACTTGATTGATATTATACATGAGTCATCCGTTCTTGCTAACCTCTACATGGAACGATAGTTTAGAGATCGCAATTCATTTTATATATCAATGCATTGATTATGTAATTATAAAAGATGCACTCTATAAAAAAATAATGCTACTTAATTTGATCCTAAGTCGCATTTTTATTAGAGTGATGGTCTTAGCGTCAAGTTAGTGCATTGTTTGAATGGTGTCAATTTTGTCAGGTCTTGAGTTATATGCTTTAATTATCTCTTTTAAGATAGATCAAATCGGTGTCCTCTCAGTTCGCCCCAAATTGGCTTTGTAAGATCAAACAACATCAAAGGGGCGAGCAGGTGTGAGAGTGAGCAATTTGGGACCAACTGAGAGTAAACCATAAAATCAGATAAGATTGGCCTCATTTTCTTGTAAGTTAAGTAATCTTTATTCTTAGAACTGTAATTGTCTATCCGAATAGCATCCAGCTTGGAAAAAGTGTTAAACATATTTGTGTTCTTTGTCGTGCACGTCAGATAATATTTAACGTGGAAATAGTACTTATATGATATCGCTAAGTGTAGATGACACTGCGTCGTTACCAGTAACACGTGGTTCTCAGGAATAATGGTCAAATAAGGTCTCTAATTAGAAGTAAGTGAAATATATTTTCGTTTTACTTTCATTCGAAATTACAAAAATATTCTTCCACTTTAAACTATTTATTGAATGGTGAATGACATTAATAACTCTTTATTATTATGTACTAGTGGGTATCTAGATGACACTAAAAAGAATCAGAGCGCTGTACAACCCGATTAGAGAACAAATTGACCTTAGACTTGATCATAATCCATTAATTCAACTTAGTCTCAACTATTTCACATTTAAGATAAAAATTTAATGCTTGTGGACCCAAAACTTGTGCTCCGGAATAGTCTGGTAGAAATTTAATTAAGAAAATATTTAACATTTGATTAAGGAACAATTGAAACGTGTCCTCAGAAACGGTACAAAAAATTTTGAGAGTTCCAGTTAATCCTAAATCCAAAGTTTTTTTAGCGGAAATGAGCCAAAGTGGTTGTCCTTCTAAAAAAATATGACAAGATTCGTCCATATGTCCATGTATATCGAGCGACTAGAGAGTACCTTCAATAGTATTTTCTGATTCTGGTTGCTAATTTTGATTTATCATAAATGAAGTGTAATTTTTATAGATTAAGAGTATCTACATCCGACGTACCGTCTACAACTCATCCTTTATTGTTAGCAAAAATATTAACGCGAAATAGAAAGCAAATGTGTTGACAAAAAAGTAATACAACATGCGTCATTCAGTCATTGCCTTGAGATTGTAGAATAAAAGAATCGAGAAAAATATCTGTCTTTCATTGACTACCATTTTAATTCACGTGAAAATCATTCATATATTTTAATAGAAACGCAGAAGAGAGAAAAAACAACAACTAAACAGTAGCCGTCATCATTCATATGCTGACATACTGCATATGGATGTGACTTTGTCATCTAGAAAAAAAAAAATACACAAAATCAACGTTGTGTTGTTATGTTTTGAGAGTACAGGTAGATTGGAGATATAAAATAAATTTTCTTTCTTAACAAGTTATCATCTGCGTAAAGTGTGTGTATGCGATGATATTTTTAAGTCATACATTAGAATAATACAGACCGATGAAAATACTGCACACTATACAAACGGTAAGAGAGATGTTATTACATAGCACGGAATATTTATACATATTTTGTCGATCAAAGTCTATATACATACCAGTAACAGTTTATTATTGTTGCTATAATAAGACAAGATTTTCTGTTTGTATAATATTAAAAAGCTAATTGAAAATTTGTCTATGTTCTTTGAGGATTCTTGAAATATAATAGCGGAAAGACTAAATATAACGAAATATATCTCTTCCAGCTGTTGTTGTTGAAGGCTGTTTCTTTGGTTTAGTTGACCCGTAGAAAAGTTAGAGTCATCCTTTATTGTTGCTATAATAAGATAAAAGTCTGTTCGTGTGATATTAAAAAGCTAATTGAAAATTTGTCTATGTTCTTTGAGGACTCTTGAAATATAATAGCGGAAAGACTAAATATAATGAAATATATCTCTTCCAGCTGTTGCTGTTGAAGACGGTTTCTTTGGTTTAGTTGACCTGTACAAAAGTTAGAGTTACCCTTTAAAGAGTTAGGTCACCTTACGGCTCCTTAATTGTTAACAAAAAAACTAGCAAAAAAATGACATTTTTTATATTTTGCTTATATGTCTGCTAAAAGTAAACCTGTTGTGTCATTGATGTAGTGCTGTGTAGCCATCCATTTTGCAATTAACGAAAAAATGAATGTGTGTTACAAAGGCATTGAATCTAACTGAGATAACAACCGTAATAAATATTTACATTTTTTTCTAGGATTTTTGTTTAACAGTAATTAACATGGCCAGTCTTTTTTTGTTCACGTTTACGGGACACAAATAATAAAAGCAAAATCTTATAGAGTTTGCGGACATTCTGAAAAGAGTAGCCATTGATTTTCTGATCACTAATCCGTTTTTCCAAGGTGAATTTCTTGTTTTTTTACATCTTGCACGCAACTATCGTGGCTCAAACTTACTCAGACACATCCTTTATTCCTTAATTTTCATTACTAAAACCGTCTCTTAAACATTTGTTAAGAGGAGTTCGTTCGATGAAAAACTCTATAACCTTAGCACCACCTCATTTGGCTGCTATATTGTCCCAAGTTAACTTTCTTGTATCTGTGGTACCGCGAGTCGCAGCAAAAAGCCGCGGCAAGTACACTTGGCGCGATCACGGTTATGGTCGCCAAATAAGGATCTTATTTTAATATCATGCACTCTCAAAAAACAAGTGTCCCAGAGTGGGCAATTTTGGCTAAGCATTTAGATATTTGTTTTAGAAGCAGTGCAAAAGCCTACGAACACTCTTTTTATAGGTTCTCAGATGTGCTCTTTTCAATGGTGCGGTTTAAAAAGCTCAAAAACGCTTTTATCTGGACTTTCAGAGATCCGGATCTCTGAAAGCCCAAATATTAGTATACTGCAACGTTTGATGCAGTTTTATGCGCTGATTCCAAATATGTCATTGTATCGTAGCTAGAAGCACATTTTGACAAAGTTTTATCCAGTTTGGAGCTGTGCGCAAATGTACGCACTCATTATACTGACCAGAGATTTTTGGAAAACACTTTGCATAAAAAGAAAAATTATTTTTCCAAACACTATAGGGTAAAAACGAAATTTTTTATGAATTGATAGACCGTAACATCTAATTTTTGACTCTGTATGATTTTTTTTCAACAATGTTTTTTAGGTTCGATAATAACGCTTTTTGTTTTTTAGCAGCTTTAATTTTGCGCGAAATTTTCATAATGTGTTTTCCGACGAACTATAGCAACAGGAACAATAATTTTTATGCCGTTAAATACCCCGTATTTCGAAGCATATTTCGCACTATCTAAATCGTAAAAAAGTGCACTTTCATTTTTTTACCGAATGTTCGCGTGGTTGCGCACTGTGTGCCTCGTCAGCTAAAAAGGGTATTTTGATGAACGATGTGATGAATAGGGCACTTCAAGCACAAAAAAGTGTCCTACTGGGGACTATTTTATGCGTATCAGTCATCTCCTAAGGGGTACATGTTTTTTCATAATGTACTTTTATCGCGATCCAAGAATGATTGCTATGAATTCGGTATTGTCATGTCGTGATCGCGATTTATTCATCATTCTTGTGTTTTGTCCTATAGAAGTCGCGGATGTTTTCATACGAAAACGCGCCGCGATCCTCTAATTCTTTTGAAACCGCGTCGCGATCATGCATTAGTCCTATTTTAACGCTCTGACTCCCACCGCAGCAAATACTACATTCTCACATTATTCCATTTGCGTTTCATCAGATGTTTGATTCCAGTTAATTTTAATAGCAGAGGTATTGTTGTTGAGTGCATGACTTATTCTATCTTTTTTTGTGAGTGAATATTATTTCAGTCTTTTAAATAATGGTTTAGGTTAAATTACGTTTTTACTAAACTCAGAAACTTTTTTTTGTTTGTTCTGAAATGTGAGCTTTTCACAAAACCTTATAAGAGAATTAACAACTGTACTTTCGGAGAAAAATAAAGAAAGTTTCTGAATTCAGTAAATAAGTAATTTAATCTAAACCATTATTGAAAAGACTGAAATAATACTCACTCACGGAGACAGATAGAACGAGTCGTGCGCAAGAAGAGACTAGCGATAGAACCGTCCCACGTGACCCATCCCGTTTTCAATCATATCTTGCTGATATGTAGAGCATATTGCCCTGAGAAAAAGTCTAAAAGGATTTGGTCTCATGTTCCTTCCTTCAAGAGTTACTGAATTTTTTCGTTTCTACGAGGAGGGCGATCCCAATATTAAATTTTTCATAACTCAGTCAAAACAACGAGTTAAAAGCTCACATTTTTTTCACATCACAGCCTAGTCATCTACTAATAATCCCTAAAGATTCAGACCTTTAGCTCTTATACTGAAGGAACAAACGAATTTTCACGTTTTTGCCTGAACGATTAGCCTTTTCTCATTTTTATCTCCTGATCCAACGTTTATTTTACGCAGTCAAAAATACTGCGTAATAATATACCACGGCGAAAAAAATCGTCAGAAACGGCACGAAAAACGCGTTTCTTCGAACGCGTTAGCGAACAGTCGTTCGTTAAAAGAGCCGTTTAAACGCATTTTTTATCGTTCAAAACTTTAGAACAACGCGTTTGCTAACGATCGTTGAATTAACTGTTTTCTGACGTTTATGTTGAACGCGTTTTCCAACGACATTAAAATGATCGTCGAAACGCGCTTATTTTATATAAAAATGCGTTGTAACGTGTCCTTTCTAAACGCGTTTACAAAAAGGAAAAAGTCCGAAGTTATATCATTTTAACGTCGTTAGCAAACGCTGTCGAAGGACGCGTTATTCTAAAGTTTTCAACGACAAAAACCGCGGTTGGAATGCAACAATCATTTCAAAACGCGTTAATTAACGTTTTCATTTTCGTTTACATTCACCGAAAAACGTGTTTTCTAACGAGTTGTGAAATTCTGAAAAACGCGTTTAAACGACGATTAATTGTGTTTCGATTAATTCTACAGAAAAAGTTAAACTCATGGTTTTTTTCAAGACTGACGCTAGATATCGGCTTGTCCACCTAACGGTCTTCTTCATGCCAGGAGTTTGCGTGAAATTTTTTTCTCTGTTAGTTTTGCGACACACATCATTAAACGCACTTTTTCACGCTGATCACGAATCAGAGGTCGAAAATTGAAAATCTCAATTTTAAAGTGGGTTTTGAACTTCAAAACCCACTTTAAAATTAAAGTTTTCAAATTTTGAGATCGGATTTGGAAATAGAATGTATCAAAACCTTCATTCACATGAGAGAGTTTCTTCAGTTCAGTGAAATCCATCTGCAAAAATGGACGCCTTTGAGAGCTCGGAGGTCTTTTTCAAATAGAAGTCAAAATTCGGGAAAAGAGTTTGTACCCTTAATTCGAATGAGATTCATCAGCATTTCGTCCGATCAACCAACTGTATCACGTGAAATTTCTCCTAGTGAAACTTCGCGATGGGAAGTAATCACTGCATATGGAACTACGAAAAAAGATAAAATTCCGTTACGGACGTAGTTTTGCTCTTTTTTCCGATCCAGACATCCTCAGACAAAACCAATTAGATATTCTGAAAGCCTGAAGAAAATTCTACAAGTTTCATACAAACAAGGTCTTCCTGTGATGTCTAATTTTAGAGAAATTACCAAAGTTCTAAAAGCTCCAAAAAAAACCGTCTTCATTTTGCCTATAACTTTTGATCGAGTGAATGAAATCAACACAAAATTTTCTTTGTAGCAGGACCAGACGGGATACACATTTGATAAAAATTTCACTTTTATCTATTCCATGCTTACCGAGATAAAGGGCGTACAAGTTAGAAAAATGAAATTCCGTTACATTTGGACAGGCCGATATGATGAAAGAGCGAGAGTCTTTTTCGATCTTGTAAGTCCAAAAATCCGTATAGTAAGCGCCATGAATATATAGGTCTCTGTCTCTGATCTATTTGTTCTAATTGCATTCTTTTACTCGTCATATAGTAAAACTGTGACTCGTTCTTTCGTCTCTAATATTAACTTTAGGAAATAAAAATATTTTCAATTTTTTTCCTACTTACATGCCTACGTAAATTGCACCCAAATGTATTTGCTGTATGAAAATACACCTGTTTTTTTAGTACATTTTTTTCGTTTATAAACCTATATTATTCATTTTATCATCACCTACATTTTTTTCCTCGTTTAAGTGTGTGTGTAAGTGTATATATAAGAGAATGAATGGGATCAACAAAACAATTCCAAGAAAATAGGACACTTTCATTTCTCTACGTCTCAAGTGTTTTGCGTATCGAATGCATCAGGTATAAACGGATCTAAAATGTATGAAATTCAAAAAGAAATTGAAAAAATCTTTCATTTTTATCTGGAATATCTATACACTTTTTTTCGTATAAACAAGACTCTTTGAATTTGAACCATAGGAGTTTGTGAAAGGTGGAAGCCGCTATGAAAAAAAAAAGTTGGACATACGAAATACAAAATCATTTTGAGCGTGTATCTTTTATCACGAAAATTGAACTACTGTTTCTTTAATCAATGCACGTTTTACGAGTAGAGTCTTGTGCGCTCTTTCAAGTTGACTAATGGACTGATTGTTGTGCTATAAAAAGACTGTGAGAAAAAATATCACGACGTCTGCTGCTAACACAAAGAGAAAGAATGAGCTACGTTTGAAAGCGTGATATATACTTCATTTGATCTCTCATATGTGCTTCAAACATCAAAATTATAATTAGCACAGACGTTTTGATATCATAAAAAGTTGTTAATTATCGAGTGGGTATATTTTCTAGAAAGAAAAATGTTTAAGAATATTTTTGAAAAGAGATTTTAAGATAAGATTTTCACATATGCTCTCAAAAGGGTGTGTCAAAAAAAAAAGCGAGGAGTCTATCATTTGTGGGCAGATATTTAACAATTTCTTTGAATAATAAAATTTTCCTAGTGTAGAATTATCACTTTTTTTTTTCGTGAGGAATAGAAAAAATAACAAATACAATTTTATATAAATATTACGTCAGACGTCAAGTAAGAGAATGAAAAAAAATAGAAAACAGCCAAAGAATATAAGCTGTTGTAAAAAGCGATTGCATGTTACAAATTTCGACACAATGATTGGAAGTTTCATTCAACGGGGTAAGTTATAATAGTGTTTGTTTTTTGTTTGTTCAATTCATTTATGTATGTTCATTCATTTTCCTTTCTTCATTCATTCATTCATTCATTCATTCACCGTAGATAGTAGTTAATCTACACATTTTTTCATTCAGTCGATGTGAAGAGAAGAAAAGAATATGATTGTCTCGTTTTCTCTATACACCTCTCTTTCTCTTATAAGAAAATTTTAGATCGAGATACGATCGAACGTTTAAAATAACTTTTAACAATTTCCCATGAGATTGTTTTTACTTGTCGTTTGCTTCTGTCTATTTGATTAGATTTTTCATCGATTAGCAAAATATCTCGCGTTTTTTTTGCTCGTTTATTAACCAGATCCTATGAATAGTACAGTGCATGTCATACCGACATTGCATATATTTAGCAGAGCATATTTTTAATAATTTTTTCAAGATGAATGAGAAATAAAAGAAGATGTGTGTATAAGATGGTACTTGATTATAAGAATACATAAAATATTGTAAAAATAAATTGCTAAGTTAGGGTCACTAAAATAATGTCATAGATATGGTATCGTACATGGCTGGTAAACTTTTGAATGAAACGGTCACAATATCCCGATATCAAACAGATGTTGAACTCATTATAGGAACTATTTCCGTTAATGAGAACGACAATAGACAAAATCTATATAATTTTTAATGCTATGTGATATCTCTTTACCAAAGTGTTGCTAGACATAATAAATTTTTATTTTTGTGTACGTTTCATATACATATCTTCTATCTTTAGCCATGACAAATGGTATTTTACGGTTTTACATACAATTAAGCATTGATTTAAATATAAAACTCCTGACAGTCGTCTTTCTTCTTTTCTATTCTTTCAATTATTCGGTGTCTAGTAACATATTATGACATTAGTGTACCCATTGCAGTGGTAGTCACAATTACAAATATCAATTTTTTCCTCATTTATTATTATCTAATGGATAAGTTATTTAACAATCAAAACGATGTATTGTATTCGCTATATTTGACACATTTCTGCCATTTCCTCTTCCTTATAAATTGTATCGTGACATTTAGAAGAGATACATTTTTCTAAAAGATTATAATTCTGCGCAAAAGGAAACTTAAAGTATGTTTAAATTCTGAGTATATGTTTTATATATATATAATAGAATGCTTGAGAAGAAGAAACGTATAGTAACGCCAAGTGTTATAGCTAATCGGAAACATCAGGTGAGTGTTTTGCTTGCTTATTAACGTTATACTTATGATTAATTCTATCACGTAAATTGTTTTGACATAAATAATTGTCGTCTTTCTATTTCTCTGAATAAAATAATAAGGCTAGTTTTTTGTTTAATATCTGTTGACAAATCATTGTCAAAATGTTCCTCTTCTGTTCCCTCCGGAAGACAGATTTTTGTTGAAGGCGAAAAGTTAGACTAACTATTGTTTCAACAGTTGCGCAGATTTCTTCAAAATAATTTGTTTTTCTGAACGGAAATCAATGCGCTTTGAGGGTCTATAATAAATTACTTGTTGTTCTTTTTATTTTTTGTTTTTCTCGGATGAAGGTCGCAATTTTTTTCCTGTGAAAAAAAATAACAAACTTTTTTCTCTTTCAAGGTTCTATGTCTCAATGTCATGTCATTTTTCATTTTTTTCCAAAAATCTTATGAGAATGCCGAGTTGTACCATTTTATAGAAAGTAGTTCTAATATAAACCTTTTATTTTCAATTAGTTTTTTTGAAAGAAGTGATAATAAACTCTCTGCTGAAAGAACGAGAAAAGTCATAGACGTGAAAAACTTGGAAAACTAGCAGAATAGATACTATACACAAAAAAAAATAAAGACAAAAGATCTTGGAAAAATTAATTTTCTATTTGTAGTAGAGAAGACTTCGAAAAAATTAGTTTATGTAGTTTAATATGTAAGATATTAGAAGAAAGGACGTTTACCACAAAATGTGGAAAAATAGCCGCTTTTTTATGCTATGGTCATCTTTTGTTTTTTTCGTTCGTGCGTCCCATTCTTTGTTCAAAGAGTTATGGAACAGGTCATCATTTATACAATTATTGTAACAAATCATCGTACAGTCTTTTTGCCCCGAGATTTATTTAGAAGCAAAGAACAAAAAATAGATAATTTTATTTTTTTCCGGGATCTATTTTGATTTTATTTATATCTAGTCAAAAAAACCATGGTATTAAAAATTTTTGAATTATTAGGAAAAATTCGAGTCAAAAAAATTATTTTAACGGACACATTTCTGTTTTAGAAGTTCGAGTGGTACATATGCTGGTATATCTATACAACATATGTTTCTAAATCATATGTAAATATACAAAATTCGAACTAGTATATCTGTTTTAATAATAGAATTTTGAAGTTCAAATAACTTTTAGAAACATTCCTTAGTGATAGACTCTACTATTCTCTATTTTTAACGTTATTATCGTCCCGCTCAACTAACAGACAATATTCTTAATCATAGACAAGTAAAAAACGCGTATTATAAAGAAAAACATGCATGTTTATAGTTGAGTGCATTTTATTGTTCAAAACTATTTATCTATACGGGCATCATACAATTGTATGTTGCATCTGTTTTATGTTTTGAAGACACAAAAAGAGAAAAAAAAAAAGTCAAAATTTTGGACAGTAGAGAGACAGTTATGCTTGAGGAATGAGACATAAATTTTTTCTTTTGTTAAAAAATTTTGTATCATAATGCCATTTTTGTTTAATAATAATTGTATTAAAAAAAAAGTACTTTTTTTTTCACACTTAATATACAGGAGGAACCGGGCGAACGCCAACAATTATAAGATGTCTGATCATAGCAACAAGAAGTATGCTTGATTCATAATTGTTTATAAAATGCAGACAAGAGTGTACCTGAACCTAGAAAAATCAATGTCATAGTAGAGAATACAAATTAATTATTTGTCGTCTACGCTGCTGATTATTTCAGCTGTGTAAAGAAAAAGAGAGGCGGAGACTTGAACTATTAGATAAAACATTTTTCAAACTTATTAAGCTGATGAGAAAATGTGCGAGTTCAAAGCAATACATCCTTAGACGAGTTGTTGCTGTTTTTGTTATGAGACTTTGAGGACATTTTTCAATAAAAGTTAGTTACGTAATATTTCGTAGTTATTAATATTTTTACTTCATTTTAAATTATTCACTACATGCTTCGAAGCTGATACCATCTCTTCATTGGTAGTTAAAACTAATGTTAAACAACTAAGTTTTATTGAAAAATTGTGATACATCCTATCAGAGCCTCTATAATATTAAAATTTAGATGTAATACAACTGCTAGTACTAGTTTTTTCGAAGAGTATAACAAAATAGTTATTAATATCAGTCATATATTTCTAATGTGTACTCTGTTGTGTGTAGCATGTACAACAGAATGCGTACCATTTCGAAACAATTGGCGTGTCCAGTCAATCCTTGGCATTAATAACTGAGTAAAAATATGTCCTTCTTGCATCACTATTATAGTTAAAGTGGATCTCTCTCATTCTCTCTCATTTTTCATGCAATAATAATGTACGCGTAAAAAAACGTTAAGTGTCATGTACTCTAAGCTAGCATATGTGCACATGCACATACATGTGCAAAGTCTGGAAGGCATACTTGAATGAAAGTGAACTGAAGAGAGTAAGAAAAATGACGAAACTAACAAACGAACAACGTTTTTCAAGTAAAATTAATGCTTACAGGTATATATTATATTTTTCAAACATGAAACAAACAGAAATAGTTCACTTCTACTTTCAAAAATATTGCATTCAATGATTGTGCAGGTATAGATGTATGTTTCTTTAATAGTACATTTTTCTATCACATTTATTTCTCCGATCAATTAATGAACACAAATGGAATAATCCTAACAGTTATAAGTTTGATTGTTCGCCTATCGAAATTGATGTACATACTAACTACAGAAAGTAATACAAACAATCATTACAAAGGAATGGATTATATTAAATTTTTCGGCTTTATTGAAAATCTCATAGTTCCATCTGTATTTTCTTTCCTAACAGGATTCTTGTTTGTCTACACAGAAAATCATAGTTAGTCATGCTCGTTTTTGAATGTGATCACACTGAACTTTGTGAGAAGCTTCAATGTGTTTTCCTCATAATTATAATGCTTTAGATCTAATATGAAAAAATAGAAATGCACAATATTTTTTAACGTTAGGTATTTAACTGAAAAAACTTCTTGAATTTTATGAAGAGGAAGGACATGTATGCTTTTATTTCTATAAAATAAGACAATTCCTTAGAGATTTGATAGAAACAATAGTGGTTCTTACTGATTGAAAATTTGATGAAAATTCTAGTGCATTCTGAGTGCATGAGTTCTTACAAATCTCTAGATGATAAAAGGTTAAACAGTTTCTTGTACTATTTATTATAAACCATAAAGCTGAAAATTTTCATCCAAAAATAGTTTTAATTGAGAATTTTCGTGTTCCAAGCCTTGTTATAAGTCATCACAAGGTGTCGAGTATTCATTTCAACTCTTTTGACTCTGAAAACGCTTCATCGACCACCAATAATCTACCATCCTCTCAAAATTTTTAGATATTATTTTCTGAATAGTCATTCGTCAGGTTATATAGTACATATATATCAATCAAAAAATTAAAGAGCAAATGTGCTACGCACCACTTACAAAGACGATTGAAAACTGATGACGAACGAAATATGAGAAATGATAGTGTATATATATTTGATATGAGTAAATTGTTGGTATGAGATTAGGTGAGGTTTAAACTAATAAGTAATCGATGGTAATTGTTTTTTTGTAAGTGAGACGTGTTATTAAATGAAGTCAAATACACTGTTTTATCGCTACTTTATTACTTCTTTTATTAATTACAATTATTTATTTATTTAATTGTTTGTAACAATGTCTTTTATACGGGATCATTATCACTACGAACATATCAATGGCACCCGCCAATTTTTCTTCTATAAACGGTAGAAATGACTCATAAGAGAATAGAAAAACAATAGATTTATCTTGCGCCAATCGAACTATACTTCTACAGATACAAAAGACTTGGTTAGAATTAGCAAATGCGTTTTCTCTGAAGAGTTCAACTTCTAATTTTCAACCTAGTTGCCTTCATTCATTGTTCAACATCTTTTTCTAAAATCTCTTGCGATGAATATTCAGACGCTTAGATTTTTCTAAAATCTAAGTTCATTCCTAAGTTCATTCACTTTTCGCATCTTCTCGATCTCGTCTTTTCTCTTTCTCTCTCTCTTGTTTAATGAACAGATATATCCTGATATATTTAATATTATCTGTCTTTCGTTTGGCTGAGAGCCAATATCATCAACTCTGTTGCTTCCCTCTCTTGAACATTGTTCAGTTGGCTCATCTCCATCATATAAAAGAAAAGAAGAAAATAGAGAAGAGAGAAATAAACGACGTATTGTATAAGGATTCACCGCGGTATGTATGAATACATATAGAGTGTATGTGTGTGTGATGCGTGTTTATATTGTATACATGTACAATTTTATAGATACGAAGATGCCAATTGCTATGGTGAGTGGATTTTTTGTTCTTCCATCGTTGATGTGTGCGTGTGTGTGTGTATGTATGTGTATTTTATACCAAAAAAAGGACAAACTGAGAAAGGTAAAGTAAATAGTAACCATACTACGAACAATACAAAAAAAAAAGTACATCAAGAATAATAAAAAAAGGTTGAGTTGTTGTAGAGAATTTTTGGACAAGCAGCCGTACTAAACATCCAAATTATGTAGTATTTGATAATGTAGCTAATGATTATATTAAATATTTTACACAATATAAATAATATAAGAAAGAAAAATGTCGAATTACTCTATATATTAGATGAATAATTAAAATAAAAGAACACTGATAACAAGGAATAATGATGACAGAATAGATAATGTTAATTACATTATTATTATTATTTTTATTTAAAACAGTAAAGAAACATAGTCACGTATGTAAATTTTGAATCGTATTTCGTTTTTCTTTTAGTATTATTTTCATAAAAATATATGAATGCATCAAGAACATAATTATACGATATCAATGAATGTTTTTCACAATGAGATTAAACTTGTACGCTTAGTAGTTGAGTCTAAAACTATGAAAAACTTGAATATTAGCATCGACTTATTTGCGAAAAAAAGAAGAAGAAATTAGATAAAATATTCTAGCGAACTGATAAAGTTGTACTTCATTTTAAAACTGGACTTGGGTTCTTAAGAAGGAGATCTCGTTAATAGTGTAATATTAGGTTTATTTTTTTCTATAGCTCTGCACCCTGCGAGCTATTTCACTCGTAGGTATATATTTAAATTCTTATTCTCTCTACCGTCGAATATCCTTGTAAGTTGAAGGCAGATGTAGATATAATCATCAACCATCAAAACCATCCTTCTCTTCTCTTGTCAAACATATCATTTTCATATGTTGTATCTCTTTTTTGTAATTCGTTTTGTTGTTGATGATAATGATGACTTTATGCGTGTGTGGATTGTGTTTACGTACACATACACCAATATCCATGTTTTGATTCTATATAGACGTATATATATACATATATATTTTCGATAATCTTTCAACACACAGTTAATGTAATCAGATTCATGTCAATTATATCCAAACGACTACGATAGTACTACTATTGACTGATTGTCTACCAGTATTCTGTTTAAATCGACTGACTGAAACGAAAGAAGGTTTAATGGTTTTACTAGAGAAAATGTTTCTTTTTCCTACATACACTTTTCTCTTTCAAGTAAGTGGCTTGTCCTCCGCTTTTTCTTATCGTACAAATTTAGAGAAAAGATGGTTTGAAAATCTCCAACAGCAATAGTGAAATGAATTTATAGTCAAGTGATACTTAGCAGTGTATACACTGGACTACATATGCTGTATAAGTGTATATTCCTTTAGGCAGTTATTGGTCATCATCTACGATGATGCAAAAAACATGGTATATAGTGTAAAGAGTAAGATAAACTCAGTTAAACATAGTCTCCCTGTAATATTGTTTTCCATATTGAACGCAAATACTAAAATATTATAGTTTTGTCAGTACTCAGGTAGCCATTAATTGTTACTTCGTTCAATTTTCAATCTTTGCGCAGTGTACTTGATCTTCAGTTATTTATTTGTCGATTAAAGAGTATTATGTATCATTTGTCACGAAAGAGAGAGAACTATAAACATATGGAATAGATCAACAAATATTAGTTGATATGATATGACCCCTGCGTCAAAATATTATTCAGAGTAGTTGTTCTCGTTCAATTTGCACCATCATTTTTGTTCAGAATAATCAACAAAAGAGTGTTACCTCAAACTGTCTGTCGAAACTGCCGAAAGAAAATGACCAACGTTTGCTTAAGTAAAGATGTATCACTTATAGAGAAGAAATTCCATTTTAGTAATAGTAACTTATTATATTACTAATTCTATGTCATCATCACAAATTAAAGAGCAATATATCATATAAAGACTGTCAAGACCATGAATTCTTGCTACTGACGAAGAACAAAAAAGAAAACTGCTCGAGATACGTAATGTGAAGAAAAGATC
Organism: Didymodactylos carnosus; assembly: GCA_905250885.1. Lineage (NCBI taxonomy): Eukaryota > Metazoa > Rotifera > Eurotatoria > Philodinida > Philodinidae > Didymodactylos > Didymodactylos carnosus. The sequence continues at coordinate 14,955 of CAJNOQ010001138.1, read as the reverse complement.
AATTTTCGTCAATATTTAAATTCAGTCAATAGGACATATTTTTGCATCGTATACTATATTATCTTATTTACAACGGTATACAAAGCAAAAAAATTTTAGAAAGGAAGAAAAAGATAAATCTTAGCAAGTTTTTTCTTTTTATTTCTGTTCTGGATCATTGCCAAATTCATTTTCTTCTTCTTCTTCTTCTCTTCCGTTCCACATAGTCATCATTTTTTTTTTTCTTTTATTAGATTTTTATGGTCAAATACACGGTGAATGAATGTATAGTTGACTTGTCTACTTTTTTTCTCTCTCTACAATTACAATAAATGGCGAGGCGCCCGTGAGTAACTTTTTTATTCTTCAGACGGTCTATCATATCGCAAATAAACTAAATATTATTTATTATTTATTACATCTATATAGTATAGTTTATTAAAAAGAAAATGTTTTTTCCTTTTTTTCCTTGCCTACATTGCTGTTTGTTCTTTAAAAAAAAAAACACGCGCGTTTTCTTTCGCCATCTTTTAAAGTGAACACATTATTCTGAAATGACATTTCTGATTTTCTTAACTTCAAGTGAGTGAATAGTAGTAATAGTAGTAGTAGTAATAGTAGTAGTGGTAATGGTAGTAGTAGTAGTACTGGTAGTAAATAACAAAAGGAAAACGTTTTTTTTAATTAAACGAAATGAGAAGTGTGTAGTTCTCTTCTATATATTAATTATATTAATAGGGAGGGTAATTCAATATAGTCAATATGCATTTGTGTCTAAATCTCTTCATATAAAGATTTTTCTAGTATAACCTAGTAATAATGAATCATCTCTGAAGAGTTGTGTTACATCGTGCAAAGATTAGATGTCGAGATAAGATGGCTCCAATAGAATGATGTCATATGACCTATATCACTAATTCTGATCAATCAGAAATCTATAGACAGAAAGAGAGAAGACAACTATTTTACTCCTATAGAACTACGACATTATGAGTTTTCTATCTGATATGCAACAGCAATATTTCAAAGATTGTTCGATGTTGTAGAATTTTTTATAATTTTAACAAGAGTTTAGTTTAGAAAAACGATTCAGTTTTTTTATGTTTTTGTCTTATTAATTATTGATCTATATTTATAAAGTATATGAAGAAAAATGATCATTGGCTTTAGAATGTTTTAAATATGGGAGAGAACACATTTTGACGTAATACGGCAAACATACATAAGATGTTCTATCTTTGAGATTTGAGAAATGTCTCTCTTTCTACTGAGAATACAATAAAATCGAAAGTTATTCATTTTAATTTCAAAACATCTCTTCCTGCCCTTCTCTCTATCTCATTCAAAAATGATCATAATGGCCCATATACCTTTTTTCATTCTCTGTTTTTATTTGGAAACAGAAAAATATAAAAATGACGTGAATGAGAGAATGATATGTATGTAAGCGAGCAAGAGATTAAGTGTTGGTTGAATGCAGATAAAGTGACGTCATGTTAATGTGTTTTCTTTTTATGTCTTGTACTGTGATCGGAGAACGCAAAGTTATATATCATTTTTATTCATTACTCAGAAAATAATGGTGAGTCAGCATTAGATCTTACGACATTACGAGTTTCAGCACTGAGATCAAGGTATCGATCGTAATAAGAGAAATTGAGGGTATGTTCCAGACACAGGAAAGGCATTTTCTTGTTACATTACCATTTGAGTATTTACATATCGTCCGAAGTTCATATCAGACATACTGTTTAGTTTAGAGATATGCAAAATGAGTAAACATAACCAAAATATGTTTTTATTTTTCTATTTGTCTTATTTTTCGTCACTTCTGCATGAAACAACCAGTGTGGTAAGTCGTTTACAGACGGCATCACTAGTATTCGAACAATTTTCTGATTGACGAAAACTGTTTCACTCAAAACACATATATTTTTCACGATACTCTGACCAAAAACGGTTAGTCTCACATCCAACTATTTCATGAATGTCAGCTCCTCAAGTTTTTTGTTCGATTTTTGATGATCTCGACGTTTTTATTAAAAAGCATAAGATGAATGTGATTTATAACAAATCGTTCAATATGAACTTTTAAAATGGAGAAGTCAGTTACTCTGTGGGCATAAAAAATTGTTGTCCAGCCGTAGTGCTAGGATATTGCAGAAAATTCAACACTCATGGTTAAATACCAGTTCATGTTGATGGCTGGCTGACGAATTTATTCGTAGTTTACTGTGTTAGTTTTAGATTTTCAGTCATGCATAACGTGACCGAGGACCGAGTAACATTTGTATTTCTGTTAGATTTCTTTTTTTCTCTCAGAATAAAATGGAGAAAAAATTATGTAGATCGAGTAAGATGATCTATTGTAGTTTTACTAATCCATTTTATATTCTCTTCGACGTTTTCCAATGAGAAGAGGTTTTTATTCTGATCTTTAGACTCGTGCAGTTAGCAATTGATGCTCATCTTTCAATCGTACGTATGTATCAACACCAAGTGAATGCATGCTCATCAAGAGGTTCATCTAGAATTAAAGTATGCACTCGAGATGGAGGTGTATACGGTATACGGTATTATTACCTACAGCCTTCTTTTTTTGGAGGTCGAGATTCACCTTTTTTTTGTTGTGTATGTACTTTTTTGCGTTGTCTTTAAACTCAGACAAATTGAAGTAGCTTATCGATCCTGACGTTAAATGCACATACATGATCCAAATCAATATCCTATTTCTTTCTTTCTATTGGATGGAGGAGGCGAGCAGGGGGGGAGAATTTTACTATATAGTATTGAAAAGCCCACTCGTGTATTTGTGATTGATAATGCACTTGATGGTACAAAAATGTCATTTTTTTCTTTTCGTATTTACTAGACTATATATATTGGATACGATAGAAAAAAAAAAAATCGCACCCCGTCGTTGTTGCACCGAAATAGTAAGATGTCTGTTGTGTGCTATACCGAATATATTAGCAGATTATCGGTTATTTTTTACTTAGATTTTAAAAACTACATGATTATCGTAAATAAAATCTGGACAAAAAATGTCTATAACGATAACAGATGGAACATAGTATCATTATTTGAGAATGTAAGTGTTTCAGCATGACAGATAAATAAGCATGACTCATAACTGAAGTTGAGAGAAAATAAGAGTAACATTAAAGGAATTTCAGTCTAAATGATCTTCAGTGAGAAAAGTGTTGGCAAGTAGTGATAGTATAGTTACTCATAATAATAAAAGATTGTTCTGACTTGCAAAAAAGGGCTCTTAAAGTAGTTTGTCTGATGAGTAAAATTACATATATCAACACCATGATCAACAAATTTTTCCAAACTCGACTCAAATAATCTAAAAGAATATTTAGTCAACGTACTGATAATTTCTTTTCTTTATGGATATGAGTTCAGCGTTTGCTATATAAACTCATTTGGAGAAATAGTGATGATAGGTTTCATAAAGTGTTATTATATATCTCTATATCTCGATAGATAGAGATATAGACATGAATATACATAGAAATATATCACGTGTGCATGTCAAACCGATGAGTAACTTAAAGTGGTGTGATCATCTACTTTTCATCGACCCATGAAGTAATAAGCTGAAAAAAACATTTTTTTGCTATAGGTAGATTCTCATCGTCAACTGATTTGGGTTGAGTAAGTATAAACCTATGTATAAAAAAAACATAGTTCTACTATTTGAGTTGAGTCGAACAGAAGAAGAAAAAAAACTGATGATAGACTCTCATTCATCTATTATTGTATAATAAGAGCGATCTAACTTTAATCTGATTAACTTATGACGTTTAAAAATTATATGTAAAGAACGTAATTGTCATTTTACTTCATAAGAGTTAGACAAAAGACAGCGACCCATTTTTAAATCGGCTAAAGAACATATTGTAACCTTGTTATAAAGGTCATTTTATGATGTTAGTTTTAAGTTTATGATCAGAAATTTTTCATGTCAAGTTGCGTAGTCATCTATTGAATGAATAATATATCTTAATGTGGTACTCGATGCTCTAGTGTTAGTTACTTAAAGAAAGACATTTAAATGTTACATTATTATCAATTACTATTTATTCCATGCTCTAAAATGTATTGTTTTTCTTTCTCTCTTTTCTTTCTATTTATCATTATTTGTGATAAAACAAGAGGAGAAGATCATACACTCTTTCAAAATGGAACACAGCTGCCACTGTTAGATTTTTTTTATTTTTTACAAGAACCCACCCTCTTCTTCCTCCACTTATACGTCATGATCATTGCGTTCGTGTTCTTTCACAAGAATCAACTTTTCTTACGCAAAAATTATGGATGGGGGTTCTTTTCGCGTAAAAAGTTTGAATTTTTTCGCTCGTTTTTTCTATTAAAATAATTAGTATAACTATATGTTACATATAGAAAGGAAGAAAAAAAAAATAAAAAGCACGAGTGATACAATAAGTTGTATGTAGCTAATAGTACGCAAAGCTCGAGTTCGTTCTCAATACTCTATTTCTTCTCGTCTTTTTTCTGGGCGTTGTTTCTTTTCTTCTCTCAGTTTTTTTCTTTTGCTACATTATTATTACTAGGTACATATCACATGTCCAAGTTTGTACTGCCGTAGACAACGACACCTTAGTATTTTAATTGTACATTAAAAAAGAATAAAGGATAAAACTATCAGTCTCTCTCTTTCTCTCCTCCTTACCCTCATTAATATGTTCATTCATTCATTTTTTAGATATATCTATCTATAAATCAATTATTTTCCTACACACTAGACAGACATATCTTATATGCACGTGCTCTTATTTCCTCGTGATATGTTACATATTTATTATGTTTAATTTTTCGTAAATATAAATAATAACACCCCTTCCCCCCATGTTATGTAATAATAACAATAATAATAATAATAATAATAATAATAATAATAATTATCGTAATCGTTTCGTTAATTATTTATTTATAGCGTTAAGTCGTCCTGATACAGCAATAACCGAGCATAATAACAAACAACAACAACAACAACAACATTTGATGTGCAATTCTGATTTGAATACACAAGTACCACCGCCAGTATTGTCTTCAACAACAACAACAACTATTACCAATAGTGGACATAGGGAAGAACAAACACTGAACATGCCTCCAAATGGGACAACAAATGTAAACTGTTTGTTACATTCAACAGTGGCAACACCAACAAATCATCTAATTATTAGTCCACATACACAACAAGATTATATTAAAACTTCTGTCGATTTCTATACTGCTGTATTACATTTAAGGTAAGAAGACGTTTATTAGCTAAATTTTTGTAAAGCATTTCATTGGAAACGATATTACTTTAGTATCGTAATATTCAATCTTTTATCTATAGGCTCAAAATTTATTAAGATAAAAGAAGTTGAGAGAAAATTCCTATAAACCTTTTCAGATAGATAAAAAAATGTCTTCGTTTCTTTTTATTCGAGAGGTTGTATCGATGACAATTCGAAAATTTTTTTCACTTCTTAGCTCGACTAAAGAACAAGAACTAAAAGGATACATTTATGGTTCAATGTGCTAATAAAATTTCTTAAGTAAGTCTATTGGTCTTAAATTGAGGGTGAGAATGCGAGCTACAACTGATTACTTGAGATGTTGAGTAATATTGGTATTTTCCGAATGAATGAAAAAATTAATAAATTAGATAAAAAAATCACGCCCTATAAAAATGACGTTTCAGACGTTTTATTCACACTGCTTTTATTGAGATATTTGAGTTTTCTGTTGTATACACGAGCTTTTGAGTGGATTCTGTCTCGCTTCACTCTTTGTTCAAGGTTAATAAACCATATATATGTATTCTGTCTGCACAAACAAATCAAAATGTAGTTTTCTTCAAAATTTTTGGACTAAACAAAATTCGGCTCATTGAGAAAGAAAAACACAAAAATCTTGACTCATCGGAACAATTAACCTATTTCTTGTCTACGTTACACTTATTTTTACAAAAAAATTCTGAGTGATCTGAAATTTCTTGTTTTAGTAGTCACGATCAACTATAATATGAATTTTGAAATTTAAAATTTTTATTTGTGTAGTGTATGTGTATGTTGCATGTGTAAGATTTGAAATTGTTATGAATCAAATTAGTTATAAATGCACACACACACATACACACACCTTATAATCAACATATTTTAGTATTTTCTTTTATCATAAAAAAAAAATGATAATAACACCGGTTTGTCTTCTTTTCATCCCATCAATCATTTCTTCATCTTTCTTACTACTTTTATTTTATGATCGATAGGCCGAATCATAAATACATCCTTAGATAAATGAAAAAAACTTTTTACTGTTCCAAATGTATTGATGATAATTTTCGATTTTTTAAGTGCTGAAAGATAGTAAAAAATAGAATTTTTTGCTAGTTTTGCAAGAAAATTTGTTATTCTCTTCTTCAATTTGCACCTTTGATATGTGTCTGCTTAGACAAGTTAATTCTTATGAATTCTAATCCTTTAAAAAATAGAAGTTTTATCATTGTCTTTCATTTTCTTCCTCTTTTCATAAAAGATAAACTCGACACTCGTCTTCACATCAATATGTCGTATTTTGAATTAATTGCATAACAATATAAGTGGCATTTACACTAAATTGTTTACATGTTATGGCAAGAAAATCATCCATATGCTAGGTTTCACTCTCTATAGGTGCTAAATTCTCATAATAGAAAAATTGGTTACACTTTTAACACAATTAAGTTAATATATTTAACATAATAATTTTTCTTCGTTACTAATCAATTGACATATGTCAATTGTACAATGCTAGGTTTATCTCAATTATTAACAACAACGATGTATCTTATTAGTGGAAAGAATGTGTCGTCTTCATCTATCTAGAGAATAAAAAACTAAATGAAAAACGATGGACAGTTGTCATATTTATTTTATTTCTAAATAGAATTGATTGATTAGTTCTATCGATGCGAATGCTATTTTGCACATCTCTCCTATGAGAATAGAGAAGAGACGAGAAAAAATGGTGCAATAATTAACCCCATTCTGTACTATTGTTGTCTCCGTTTGTTTGTCTACAGAGAGATTAAAACAATATATATAGAGATATGTTTGTCTTGTGTACAATGATTTCGATTGTTTCCTTAATACAACATAACTACTTTCGTTCTTCTCTCAATTTTCAAATAAGACAAATGAGTGAAAAACAAAAAAGTAGTTTAATACCCCTCAGTAAATAGTGACTCCTTGAAAAAGACATAGACTTTCGAATGATTGTAAGCAAAGAAGAAGAAGAAGTATTTATAGTTCTTAAATTAATAATTATTTTTCTAAAACTGAAATTCAATAATTGTATTTTGGTTATTTTACCTATTTACTTTTCTATTTTTAGACAATGTTTGCAAGACGACGATATTATAAAGAAAACATGTCCAGCATATCTGGATCCTGAACGTAAAATATCAGATTTACGAATTCATAATTGTTTTCAAGCAAAAGAAGCAGTTGATTGGTTAATTAAAAAACAATTATGTCAAAATGCTCAAGATGGAACAACATTATATCAAATATTGGAAGATTTAAAAATTATTCATCATGGTAAGATAGTTAGTCATGATAAGATCACTTTAATGTCTGTATCAATTTCTTTAATCTTTCTATTAAGTTTTTTCATTGTTTAAGTATCTTTTCTTGGGAACATCTATTTGAATGATGCGTAGAGTTCATATATGATTCAATGAGGAAATAACATCTATAGTTCAGAGAATTGATGAGTATACATATAGTAATCATATTTTCTCTTTTTTTTCTTTACTCATTTTATTCGGTTCTCTTCTTCTTCTTCTACATATATAGTACTACTATCACTACTATAATATGTATGTTTATAGCATGTGTATTTGGCACGATGCCAAATGAAATTATTGATATTAAATTAGACGTTATATTTTTTCTCTTATTTGTTTTATTTTTATGAATAAGTCTAAAGTCACGCGTTAACACTACAAACAAGTATAAACATCATACCATTAGATTTAATCCAATAGAAAAACATTAGAATAAGAAGAAAAAATAAATGAAGAAAGGAGACAAAGAATATAAATTTATATTTTGTCTATGTTTTATCGTCTTGTGACGACTGAAATCAATGAATGTAGGAGGACTTTATTTTGCAATACAATCATCTTCTGTCTCTATGATACATGTGTACTTTTACTCTCTCATGTACGCCTTGACAATATCAATATTTGTACAGTGACTCTAATGACAATAACAAGTCGAAAAGAATAAAAAAATGTCGTTCTTGATGATAAATAAGATAAAAAATGTTAATTATAGTCTTAGGAATGTAAACACGACGCACCCGCATATATCCGGGTTTATTTTGTACAAATCAATCGGAAGTGACCATAATCTTTTTGTACATATTGTTAAAATGTCATCTCTTTTTAATATATTCGTTTAGTATGTGTTTAGAATCAAATCTTTTTATATCAGAATGACACTAACATTTTTTAGTAAACAATAGAATTTGGAGAGCGGGACAAACCTTTTGTTTGGTTATCGATCAATAAACCCTGTTTAGTACAACTGTTATAACATTTATCGTATGTTAACCTTTTTACATCGTAGTACCCAAAAGTCTGCTAATTATTAGTAATTCATAAGTACTTTTTCAGCTGTCGAATATTTTTTTCGTCTGCTCTTTACGCTCTTTACTCAGATCATCATAATAAAAAACATAATTGCGTTATAATATAAAAAAACAGGAAATAAAAATTGTTATATCCTTCTGTCTAGTTAGTCAACTTGACCTATTTGATTTTATAAAAAAATAAATGTTTTCTTTCTTCTCTTGCTTCTTAGTGCTGCTTTGTTCTCCAATAAACAGATGTTTTCTTTTTTTTAAGTGTTCGATCTGACAAAATTCGAATATCCATCAACAAATAATACAAATGAAGCAAAGTATTTATTTCGATTTCGTCTTGATGATGGTACTGCCGATGATAATAGTCATTTTCAAAAATTTGCATCGATCTATGAAATATACGTCAGGTAATTATCATTAAACATATTTTTTACAATAAAGTCTGTTTCTACTAATGAAATTATTCTAAATAGATGTAAGTTTGTTCTAGTTAGTAAATTAGATTTTTATTTTCTGTTTCAGTTTGTTTAAATTACAAAAATCTCACTGTCGTGGAGTAGATATGTTACAACAACACCAGAACGATGATTCAGCTAGAATTTTGTTAAAAGGAGATAATCTAGCTCGAATGCTTTCATTCTGCATTCCTAGTAATGAAACAGTTGAAAGAGTCGCCGATGATATGTTACTATATGGTTTAATAAAATTTGGTAAGTCAAATTGATGATATTTGAAAAATATAAATGTTTTGATGTTCTTTTTTTTATTTAGAAAATTGTGAATCTGATTCTGGATCAGTATCAAATTTATCACCATCATCGACAACATCTTCATCTCCGTCGTCAACGAATGGTACTTCTATGTGTTTTTGTTCATCAGCTATACCAAAATTTCGTAATGATACACATTGTTATTATATAATTAATACGCAATATCATTTGTCTTGGAAAAAACGTCTGGATTTAGATGCTTTGATGAAGAAGACACAAATTATTTCACCAATAATAAATGGGTTTTATGATGGACCACTTTTGAGTTCATCTTGTCGTAAGTTTGACATATTACAGCTTTTTAACTGATTGTCTAACTTTTTTTTCTCGTGTTATTCTTAGCTGATCGTTTCAATCGTCTATGTAGCACAAATAATCAATATCGAACGTATAATAATTATCAACGTACAACAACATTAAATAATCCATTATATGTCAATTGTTATTGTTGTCGTCGTTATAATCATGAACTTAAACATTCAGCAGCTACATCGCCAATAAATAATCATCAAAAAGCTACAATGCTTCAACGACATAATATATCAGAATCATCCACTGATACATACGATACTATTGATCAACGTTGTATGTCACCATCACAACAGCTTCAGACAATTAATGATCGACCCAACTCACCACTCACATCACCATCATCTATAATCGATACAAATTGTACATGTATAACATCTCTTACATGCAATACTAATGGAAATTTAGCACATCACTACGCAATGGGTAGAAGGAAAAAATCAGCGAGTTTAAATTCACCTGATTCAAATGGTAAGTTGGTTTGTAGTCATGAGAGAATCTATATTTTTTCTATTTTTTCTATTTAGAAATTCGTCCAACAGCCGAAGAACTTGAAAAACTTCAATCACCATATTGTTGGCGTAATTATTCGGTAAAATAAATTACTCACAATTTCTACATTGGATTTTTTAACACGTTTATTTCTCTTCTAGTTGAAACGCGATCGTTGCGGTTATGGTTTAATTCTTCACGGAAATGGACCATGTTATGTTGAACGACTAGATCCATATGGCAGTGCTTACTCTTCTGGAATAAAAGTATGTAGAACTGATGTGCAACTCTTCGCTCTAGTTGGAAAAAATACTTACATCATCTCTCGCGTTTTATGTACCAAAGTAACTTGCAAGCATACTGTTATTCGAGAAACATATGGCTCATTTCAAACTCAAATAACGATTTTTGTTTTCTTCTTTATTCTTAGGTTAATGAGTATATCTATGCCGTTGAAGGTATCAATGTACTGCGGCGTAGTGGTAAAGAAGTTGAACGTCTATTATCTATGTTTGATAAATGTACGCTTTATACCGTATTTAACAAAGAACTATCATCGACAGACGAATTACCTACATTACCCATACCCGAATATACTTCGTTATTGACGATAGACACATTATCAAAAGTATCATCATCATCTAATATAAATAATCAACTACTGTCATCATCATCACACGTTTTACCATGTTCTTCGACAGCATCCACTACAAACTGTTCACAAGGTTCATCGATAGCCACTTCTTCAGCTTCGATATCACCGCCAAAAACGTCTATTAAATCTTCTAGACCCCATTTGCAATCGACATTTCAGTCATTATTTAAATCGAAAAAATTGACCGAACATCAAACGTCGTCTCCGTATCAAACGTCATCAATGAACGGCACTTCTATGAATGCACTTAAATAAATCCTCATAACTATATATTTTTTATGTATGCTCTACTAATTTTCTTGTTTTTTTCTTTTATTTATTTGACGTTTCGTTATCATACGTTACTTTCTTCTTTTATTGCGTGCGTGTGTGTGCGTGCACTTCTTTTTCCCGTTTGTTTGTTGTTTAACAAAGAGTATTTGTGCTTCTATTTGCCGTCTCGATTCTCCGTTTAAACATTCTTATAATATACTTATTAAACATTTTAAGTTATACCAGAAAAGCAAGCACACGTATTCAAGAATAGTAAAATACACACATACACTTCTTTACAGAAAAAATTATAACCCGGTTCTTTCTGCTGTTTTTCTTCTTTCTGTGTAGACCTGTGTGTTTCAAAAACATGCTTTATGCGTGAATTTTGTATTTTTCTAGTTGAAAATTTTTCAAAAAGCAATTTTTTTTTGTTAAACAGGAAAAATTGTCTTCATATGGAAAAAAAAAACGCAAATTGTATTTTTTTTTCGTTTATGGTTGTTTTATCTTTCAGTTGACAAAAATCTTTTATTGTCATACATATTGTATACAAAATGTAGATAACATATGACAAACGAAAGAAATACATCCCTCTCACAAAAAGGTAACGATAAATTGTTATTATTGTTGTCCATTTTTATATCCTTTTCTTCTGTCTCTGGTTTTTATTGTATTTGATTATGAAATGGTTCTTTTTTTGTTTCCTTGCTTGTTTGTTTGTTTTTTTAATGAAAAAAATAAAAATAAAATGGATAAAATTCTCTCTCGTATATAAAATATCATATCCAAAATTCATTCGAAGAGCTTCAAATTTATATTAAACCATGAATGCGTAACAGCATAAGGGAATATTGAACAGAGTCTTTTGTCTTTAGTGAAAACAGTTTTACTTTAGATCAGCTACTTGAAAAAAAAATTGAAACTCGCTAGCTTGAAATTGACACATTGAACAAGCAGAAAGTAAATGTAAACAAATGGAAAGAATCATTTCATGTTACAATGTGAAAATACGGAAATTACCAGTATATGCATCTTGCAGAGCTAACAATTTGTAATAAGAGTTGTGTAAAAGTTTTGAAAGCTACCGAAAGCTAGCTGATCAACGCAAAATTATCATCATTTTGAAAATGAGTACCGTTTTCTTTGGAATGAAATAAATGGAATATTTATTAGAGAAAACAATTAGAGTTAAATTTACATCCAAAGAGAAACTTTCTTCTTTCGGATACGAATGAACTAGTGCATTTTTCGGCTTCTTATCACAAAATATAATATGTAAGACAGACTTTTCTTTAATAACGATTGAAGGTAAACTCCACTTCTGTTCCACTGCAGAGTCTGTGCTAGAAAACAACAGATTTTTACGTCTTTTATCTTTAATTTATTATATAATAGTTATTTTATAAACGTATTCAGGTTCTTTGAATTAAAATGCACTACGTAGTAAACACATCAAATATGTTGTTTCTAAAGAAAAGAAACGTTCACTCTTACGCCTTGCCAGTATAATATTGAAAAGTTTCTCTTAATCACTAACTGCAAGCAGCTTAAACTGCAAACTATCGAACAAAATGTTACCTGGTGTACGCGCTCTGCAGAACAGATATGTTTAAACACAGTCTGGACAGTTTTGCAATCGAGAATTATACCTTTTCTCTCGGATATGAGTAAAGATTTTATTGTTAGATAGATTATTTCAGAATTTGAAATCGAAAAGTTTTTTCTAAAACAACACATAAAACTCGAATACCTTTTTTATATATCAGGAGAAAATTAGAATATATTTTTGTGGCATAAAAATGTGTAAAAATGACATTTCTACACCGCACACATTTTGGAATCCTTCGTGGTATCACATCCATTTTTTTTTTTGCACATTTTGATACGGATCTTTGATTCCTACAAACATAAGCAAGTATTCTGAGTCTTGTTCTTATTGTCTTATTTTTTGTTTTAGTAATAGCTATTCCTATTGCCAATACAAACTGTAAAAGAAACAGACAGGCTATTTACCTTCATTTTCTTGGGAATTTGTCAAAAATTAAGTAAAATACTCCAGTTTTTTGTATTTTCCAATGAATCAGCAGATCCCAGTCAAAACCATATGTTTTTGGCCATGACTACTTCAGAAGGGTGCGGTACACTCTTTCATTTTCATCAACAAGTTCGACTAAAAATGACGTTGAACATGGCTCTGCCCAGAGAAGCTTTCACCTCATTCAGCAGATGCTATATACTACATGAAAGCGTTTGTTTCTTTTGTTCATAAATAGCAGGAGACATTTCACAGCGCTTATTTGTGGTTGTTTAGTCAATGTCCATATCATCACTCGTTTATCCATCATCAGCGCTTATCTTTGGCTTAGAACAGCAAATCTAAACGAAAACAATCATTCAAAGCAGGCGACAGAAGTTTAAAAGAAATGTATGACGGTGAGCATGCGTCCAGCGAAGAGAGCATAGCTAATACTTCAATCCAGGTAAAATTCATCTTACAAGATCATGTAAGATCTATCGTTTTCTTATGAAATGTTGTAATAGGATCATATAAGATCTTGTGACAAGAAATCGCGTGATCATGTAAGACCTTGTCAGTGAGAGTGTTGATTTATATTTAATTATAATCACAAGATCTTATATGATCTTGCAATCGGTGATAACTCATTCTCAACACATAGATTTTACTACGATATATACAACAGCATTCCTATGACGAAACTTGGACTTTTTCTTTAATTTCATACATCAGCTGAGCACGAATAAAGTGTATAGCTCCACGGCATGTGGTCTGACACGAGTCATAAGAACTCCACATAATCTTGTAAGATCTGATGAAACTTTGTGAGATCTTGTCATCTATTGTACAATTATACAAGACCTTACCACAAGATATTGAAATCTTGTAAGATCATATTTCAAGATTCTTCGACCTGGAAAAACAAACGACTTCTAATTGGAAAATGCTGTCTAACTGTTATATTAATATTGGTTTAACATATTGTGAATTACAATAAAAATATGATGATACCTATGACTATTTTAAAGTAACGCTGGAAATTTATAAAAATAAAAAAATTTTTGATGAAGAATATTTACATCCTGGTACAGCAGCAATCTATCATAATATTGATATTATTTATCGATCAAAATTAAATTTTTTCAAGAAGTACTACGATATTCTAAACAAGCTTTAGATATTCGATAACAAATATTACCTGAATATTATTTTAATATTGTATCAAGTTTACATTCAGCAGCAACAATTTATAAATATCTAAAAGATTATCAGATAGCAACAGATGATTGTAATAAATCAATAGATATTTATAAATAAACAATTTCAGATAGCAATCACACAGTGGGCATGTTCCCATAGAGCAGGCGGACATCTGATTTTTTGAGTTAGAAAATGATTATTTTTGCATAATATGGTCTTACTATGTGTCAGATATTAGCAGAAGTAAAAAAGGTCGAATTCGAAAAAAATTCGAAAAAAAATTTTTTTCGACAAAAAGTTCCTTAGGGGGACCCTTACCCTGAATTTTTGTCAAAAAATGTTTTATTTGTAAAACTAACAAACTATACATCATTCGACGTAGTTTTTCACGGTGATTCCGAATATGACTTTATGTTATGGAAAAAGTGCTCTTATGAGGAAGAAAAACGCGAATTACCTCGAAAAACCTATGAGTTTTTGTAAAATCAATAACTCGACTTAGAAAAAAAGACGAGAAAAGACGAGATCATCATAAATACACGATAGGCTGAGGAACATTTTCATGTAATTAGAAGGTCTGTTCAGGCTTAGCGCTTTTTAGCGCTGTCACTGCACTGAGGTTG
>CAJNOQ010001137.1:0-35371 GCA_905250885.1 Didymodactylos carnosus | reverse complement strand
CGGCTCTGTGTTCAGTTTTTCGAAATCGACCCAAAATATGCCTTACTGGTCGAGATACACCCTTGGAACTGGGATACAAGATATATCAGACCAACTAGAACGCTCGTTAGATAGTACGAACAGCCTCGGATACTCTGTCTACCCATAGAAACATGACCTTTCATCACTTTCTCATTAAAACTTCCATCAGAAAGCGTCGTTGTTAGAAAATATAATATTTTTGAAAAATCCAGGAAAGGTTTCACAGCTTGGCTCAAGTCGTGTGAATCTGCTCATATACTGTACTGCTTTCTTTCGAAGAGAATGTGTGAACTAATTGCGAGGTATTGCAATGTCTTCAAGACGCTAAGCAATTAAAGAACTTTCAGGCGGTGCTACTTGATCACATATTTCTAACGACTTTGTACTATGTTCATTAGCTTTTTGATAATTAGCTTTTTTCGAATAAATAACTGTCATACGACTGTGTAACAGAACTAAATATTTATGAATAGATCGCAAAATAGTTGTAGTAGTCTAACCCTTTCTCATGTCATCTTATGGCTAGTTTCGCTCTAAGCAAGCAGTTTGAAGCAAAACTCTGGGTACAAGACTTCTTCAAAATCGAATTCTGAAACCCGTAACGAGAGCACCTTTTAAAATTGTCTTTTTCTAGTTTTTAGATATTAGAGAGAAATTTGAGCCAAATAACTAAGAAGATATCGCAGAATCTCATTATAGTATGGGAGTACGTTGTACTCGGTTACAAAGTTTGATAAAGATGTTGAATATGCAAGAAACTCATTGAACATTAATCAAACTGTTTCAAATGATAACATACAGAGGGTCGACTGTCCCTCTCTTATTGCTTGTTGCTATTACTAGAAACTGCATTAAACTATTCCACTAAAGCAATGAAAATTTATGAGAAAATTTTACCCCACGGTAATGACGAAGTTATTGTACAACTCTGCTTCAACATGGGAGATTGTTACTCAAAATTAAAAAATTATAGTCTAGGGTTAAACTAGTACAACTATTTTGCGATCTATTCATAAATATTTAGTTCTGTTACACAGTCGTATGACAGTTATTTATCCGAAAAAAACTAATTATCAAAAAGCTAGTGAACATAGTACAAAGTCGTTAGAAATATGTGAACAAGTAGCACCGCCTGGAAGTTCTTCAATTGATAAGCGTCTTGAAGATGTTGCAATACCTCGCAATTAGTTCACACATTCTCTTCGAAAGAAAGCAGTACAGTATATGAGGAACATATGAGTCCTACCGACTAGACTAACAGCTGAGAATAACAAGAAGGCTTAAAATTATAGTTGGAGGTGATTCATCAAGGTATTTTTTAATTTTTTCAGGTTTAGTGTTGACGTTAAGTCATTCGGTAACAAGTTATACTCTCTAGGAGTATTCCAGAAAAGAACGAACGAACAACAGAAAAGGATGAAAAAGGTATTTGCACAGTAGCTGTAAGAATTAAATGAGTATTATAAGTAAAATCGTATAGTATAATATACAATGACGCATCCAAAAGAGATAGGTTTTTGCGAATAGAATGGAATTTAGTTAAGCGAAAAAGTTGGTGTCTCTTCTTCAAGTCCGGTAGATCACACTTTAATACAAGAGCTGGGCTAATGTCGCAATAGTTGAAGTTTCTAGAGATTATACGTTCTGCGAATCGTTGGACACTTTCTAAGGGTTGCAGATGGGTAGAAAAATCGGAATCAAATACTGCACTACCGTAGTCCATCTTAGGTAGTACGCATATTTTGTAAAGTAGCTGACGTACAAACGATGGCGCATCTCGAAAAACTCTAAACTCATCAAAAAAAATAGTAGGGTTACGAAAGCCCTGTAAATCTCAATGCGAAAGTCCTGTAAATTTTAGGCGTTCAGTGCGAAATTCCAGTGTGTTTTTTATATGAAAGTCCTACAGGATAGAAAAAGCAGGGTTTTCGTAATACGAAGGCCCTATAATTTTTACAGGATGAACCGATATGCTATCCGTCAATAGACGTCTATAATGATGAAAAAATTTATAAAGACTATATAGAAACAATTAAAAATGACAAAATATTGTTGATTATATCCGGTAGAAGGTTTTACTTTCCGATTAAAAAGTAAATCGAAAACTACTTTTAGTAATACCCGAAAATAAAGTAAACATTTCTGATCAAAAAAATGGGATATCTCCCAGCTATGAATAATATTATGAGTTATGAGAGTTTTGCTGGAAGTCCCAAAACTCGCAATCAGATACTGGCACCACCATATCTCGAGAACGACTTTTACCGTAACACCATTTCGTAGCTCCCAGATTTCTCGGTAACGAAACATCGCAGAGAGCTCGGGAAGGTCTTAAATTGAATCTGACACATGTGGCTAGAGGCTAATGGAGCCCGATTTCTGATATTCAGTCTAGATTCGTGTATAACAAAAACGTAGTAGAACCTTTAGTCATAATTTTAAAATGTCATTCGCTTCTGTACATTCCGTTAGCGTATAAATCAGCCAAAAGAAATTGTAGAATTATTTCTTTAATGCTTGCAAATTTTGTTTCATTTGTAGATTTTTATCAATGATAAACAATTATCAAGCTCATTGGTCAGAAGAAGGTAAGATTATATATATTTAATTTTCTGTTAATTTTATTGGAAAAACAAAATATTTTTGGTGTTTTTTTTGTTATATACATTTAGGAGCTACATCCATCAGCATAAACAACCAATCAACAATGACTGCTACTAGTACTGCAGTAATGATAACAACAACAAGAATTGTTGACGCAACGATGATGAATACAGCAACTATAACAAGTACGTTTATAAAATGGAAGAACAAAGTTTATTCTTGCCAAAACCTGATAATAGTTTTTTCTACTTTTGTAACAAATGAAGCGAGCAAATAAAATTGATCACGTATTTGATAGTTTAAATAAAATTTCCACCTTGAAAACCTAACTCTTTTTTGTTTCAAGTCCAAACAGCAATAGGCGGTAGTTTCTATAACGGTGGTCGTCAATGGAATCCGACAGGCGTAAGAGTTGCTGGTTCATCAATTGTATTGTGCATACTTCTGATTTGAAGTCATCATTAAAATATTTAAGTGATCCGATGGATTTGGTTAGCGATCGGTTTTCTAACATTTTTGTTAGTGATATTGCAAACAACCGCGTTGTTAAATGGTCTCAGAATTCTACACAAAGGTACGTAATTTCTGTAATGTTATAATAGATGGGTATTTTTCTGACGAATTGTACTGGCCAAGTGGTTTATATTTGGATGGTAAAAATCAACAATTATATGTTGGTGATACAATCAATTACCGTATACAAAAATTTTCATTAAATCAAACATCACAATTATCGATAAAATTATAGAGCTTTCGAATCAGGAACGATTCATCATCAAGTACAGAAAATTTTGATAAAACACAAGTTAACAAGAGATTTGTACAGAAGCGAATGACATTTTAAAATTATGACTAAAGATTCTACTACCGTTTTTGTTAAATATATAGTATATGAAAACTGTTGTTTCTCATTACAATGAATACTCAAGCTGCTATAAGCGGAATTAAGACATTCTTTTGACTGTAACACTAGGGGTCTACATCCAAGTCTATTTGTTGAGTTGAGTTCGATGAAGGTTGCATATATTCAGCGGCATAACCAGGATTTTTAGACCAAACAAAGTTCTATTGTGTCGAAAAAAACCGATGGACAAGGACCACAAACTTTTTGGTCCAACAAAGCAGTGGTGGGCCAGGACTTTTTTTGTATATAGCTAGGATCTCGCTTCTTGCAGAAACTTGAATGAAATGATATGACGTTCTTTTAATCAAATATGCATCAAACTCAAATATTAAGCCTAAGTCAGATGTGTTTTAGTTTTTAATCTGCAAAGAGTGCATGTGGGATTCAGACGGAAGAAAAAAATTACATTTACTATCTAATTCAAAAATAAACAAACAATTCTGAAGAAGTAAAATTTCAATGGGCAAAAACTTACTAATAAAAACTACAACGGGCAAATCTCCAAATGAAATGGGCAATTGCCCATTTGTCCCCGCCCCCCTGGTTACGCCGCTGCATAAATTTATTCGGAAAGATCGAAACAAATTTTGAATGTCGAAAAATATGTTCTGGAAGTTTTTTAGCTACCTCGATCTTCTGTCTACACTACGTGAAAAAGAAATTTAGCTTAAAGAAATAAAATGATGTAAATAATTGATATTCACTTACATCAGTACTTAGATTTTCTTCATTTGTTGCCTTTTGTGATGGCTGAACTTGATTTTGTTGTACATGGCAAAATTTTCTCTTAATCAACGGTAAAATGTAAAGACAAAATGGTATAACTGAATGTGGTATTAATATTCCTAAAACTGTTGTAAGACCGCCGACCAAATCTAGAATTGTTGTTATTGTATAGATAAAATCGAATTTTTTAAGATAAGTATAGGAACACTCTATTGTTGACATTTTTTAAAATATTGATCAAATGAAACAGTTAGACTCCATTTTTCAGTCATTAACTGATCTAAACTAGTTTGAATTTTTGTTGTTGGTTCATATTGACTCGTGATGTTGAATTCATCTGGATTTAAAAGACCGTTTAATTTTGTAAAACATTGTTGAGAATAAAAGCACTCCAAAGTTGACTGTAATACAGCTTCTAATATGTAACATCCAAAATAGAAAGATGGAATACTTATAAAATATCCTTCAATTAAATAATCGTATAATTTTGCTTGTGTTACACATTTATCTGTATCTCCAGAAATAATTAATTTAGGGCTCTTCTTATAAATTCTATAACTTTGCAAAGAAAGGTCGCGTAGAGCTGGGGGATGTTTCATTTTAATCAGAAATTTGCGCGCTACAATGCTGCATTGTTAAGAAAGGTTTGGGTTATTCTTTGGGGTTTCTGAAGAACTGGTTTTCCAGAAGAATGAATCTTCGAAGAGCTACGGGGAAGTCCCATGGTTATATTCGGAATCAGCATGGTCAATAACCTATAACCCACTAGATGTCGATTAAAAAGCGATTTATCACCTCGGGAGGTTCCTTCGTGAGTGCTCGAGCGATCTACTCTCATAAATTTTACATGTGCACACTCATTATTAATACCACATGGATTTTTATTGTCGTCATATTCATTAGATCGTTAATGAATGAAAATACTACATAAAATGAGTTTTTATCTGTATGTACGGGAGATTTTTAGAAATGAATGTCCAGACATGTACCCAACTCTTGCGCGTACCGCCAATTAGAGATTTCGAAATATGATTAACTCTCGTTCCTAAAAACGCTTTTGGCTTAATAAAAAGTCCTTCACGTTTTTTACGCATAATACACTGATGCAGTACACAGTGGATTGTGTATTATCGAGGTTTTTATGTACCAACACTGCTTAGTGCTAACACTACCAGCAAATAAAAAATATAAAAGATGACTTTTGTGAAATAATTTTCGACCGTACTCTATAATGATACCACGCTTGAGCTGCACGAACGCTTTAATCGGCCGAGGAATGAGTAGTTTATGACATCAGTAAGTGTAGAAAACAGACTAAGAGCGACACGATGCATTTCAAAGAAACAGAATTTGAGGCCAAATGTAGAGAAACATTATTCTAAAGATTAGAAACAAATTTTTTGACGAACGGTTCAAATAAGATTTCAAAAGTTGTTGAGAAAACGAGATCCGGACGTATTTGTTAGCTGATGCCGTGGTGTTTAACAATATTTAGCGGTATACGTGAAAGAAGTTAGAGTCCGGTATGTGTCTTAGTTTCATGTATTAATTTTCATGTACGGGGCTAAACTAGCGCCGCTGATGACCCGAACTTTGAAACTACGCGTCATTTAATAAAAAAACTTTTTGTACGGTGTCGGAAATTAAAAATTTGAGCAGTTAGTTTTTTTTCGTTTTTTAACCATAGTTGGATAGAGCTCATCGAGTTGCCTAACTTAGAAAAAACTTAATTTTAGATTTTTAAAAGCGGATTTTGGGTGGAAAAAATTAAAAACGCTTACGTTTAGAAAAGAGCCAAAAAAGCGGGAAATTTTGAAAAAGATGTAAAATTCTTTCTTTTATTCTTTTTCTAAAATTTCAAAACTATTTATTTCTGCTTCTGTATACAAAACCACGTGAAAAAG
The DNA here is from genome assembly GCA_905250885.1 of Didymodactylos carnosus. Classification (NCBI taxonomy): domain Eukaryota; kingdom Metazoa; phylum Rotifera; class Eurotatoria; order Philodinida; family Philodinidae; genus Didymodactylos; species Didymodactylos carnosus. The sequence goes on along the minus strand of CAJNOQ010001137.1, from coordinate 29,212 downwards.
ACCTACTATTGGCTCCAAAAAACAAGGTAGGCAGTTACTTCTTGAATAACTTTTGGCAGGAATGAGGTAGAAACCTGCCGTTTTCGGTATTTGATAGCCAACACTTGTGCACATCTTTACACAAGCAAAAGTAATTTTTGAAATAATTTCAAAGATCGGATTTTCAGAGGATCTTTGGGAAACCAGGTCGTTGCTCCCAGAAGTGACATAGAAATATGCTGCTGTTTTCGTTGGATTTATAATACGAGCTGTCCTGTACAAAACTGGATCTAAGTCACATCTTCAAAATCCGCGGTTCGAGCCTGACAAGGCTTTTCTGCAAAGCTCTGGTACTGCCTTTCTATCAGGACAGGGACCAGTAAAAACGATTGCAAACATAGGTTTTCGACTATAGTGAACTTTGTGATAATGTTAGTTTTCAGAACAAAATGCAATACCCGAGTGAAAACCTATACTAGATGAAATAACCCATTTTTGATTATGTCATCAAAAATTAAATTCATAAATCAATCAAAATCCATCCAACCTACTTCAGAATCTCAGGAAATACTCTGCTTTATCCGCTCATTCTGATTCTGTACGTTAAAAAAATAATAAGCATTCTCCTGGTTTGCCAAAGATCCTCTGAAAATCCGGAAAATCTTAAAAACTCGGTCTTTGTAGCAAAGGTTTTCTGGAAACCCTCTAGAAACCCTGCTTGAACCTTGAATAGATGTCTGTTGCATTCTACGTGTTTTTTTACCTATTAGAAGTATTTCCAAAGTCAAAATCACATATATTCGAATTCAGCTCGACGAGACGGATTCAACCATGTATAATTAAGCTAGAAATAAAATGGCGTGGAAGTTTTGAATTGCGCGCACCTTATTTTGCGATTTTCACCACCAAGCTTCAGTTTCATGTAAAACTAAAGTCGTTTTCAGAATGAGCAGCAAAAGCTGAGTCGAATGATGTATGTTTAAAAGATTTGAGACGAATCTGACTTTTTCCGAATTCCTTATTATATTACTGAAAAACTTCGAAAAAAATTAAATTCGTCTAAAACCTCTTAAACACATATCATTCGACTCAGCTTTTGGTAACGTTTATGTGTGATTCACTTCTCCTGACTCTGATCCACTGAACCTGTGTCTTCGCCGAGCAAGTACTTAACACAACTGATTTACGAAGAGTTAGCGCTCTTTCTAAATATACGAGTCTAAAACGTTTATAAAGATTCACCTTATACTGCACAAGCGTTATCGATCAAGAGAATCTCTCATAGAGGACGCCCATAACCATTGCCTGCTACGTCATGGTCAATAATCTACTTTGGATAAATTTCATCTCTAAGGTCCCTCTCCTCTACTGTCTGATATTTTAAAAAAAAAGAAAAGTATGTTCAATTATCATTGTTTTTCTTATCTTACCATTATTGTTTGGGGATGATGGTGATGACAGTTTTGACTTCTTTCTGCTTATTAATTTAACTAGATTTGGTACTAAAATTCTTAAAATTTTTGTAAGATCATCAATCAATGCAATCAATGTTGATATAGCATATACCACGTCAACTGATCTAACATAACGATACCGACATTGTTTTGGTTGACATTCATCGTAATAGCTACTATATGAAACCGTTTTTGACCGTTGTTCAATCATTAATTGATAAACTAATTCTTGTATTATTGTCGTTGGTTGATATTGACTTGATTGTTGTAAATCAAGTGGTGTTATATTGAGAAAACTTGTTGGCAAAGCAGTTATTACATGGCTTTGGATTGTTACTCGCCGGACCAAAAGAATGAGAACAGGAACTGACATTTAGGTCGATTTTTCTTTTCTCTGTGATTTAATTGGAATTTTTTTATCATCTAGTATAATAACAATAAAAATATCTCTCGACATTTTCCCAATCGATCTTTTCCTTTCGATTTTTCCTGCTGACCATCTTTCCAATTCGACATCATGTCTTTCGGTGTTTTCTATGTATATGTTTTCCTCTTCGACGTTTTCCTACTTTTTTTTCGACATTTTCACTTTCTGCGTTTAACACCAAACCCGGCAAATCTTCCGGTTTTGGGTCCTTCCCTAGACTCGCCAAAAATCCAGTCCTGCCTCAAATGACTTGAAACTACTTTCCTAGGATCAGTTTTTCAAGGCGAATCTAACGATGAAACTTGCAGGGATCTCTTGTGAAGTGCGCCGAAATGGTGCGCGTTTCACGTGAAGGACGCATTTTTTGACGTTTTTGACCTGTTTTAGTATTTTGCGAATTTGAAAATGAAGACATGGGTTTTTTAGATTCCGAGTACACCATTAAACTCAGGACACTTTTTTCTATCAGAATATGTGAAAAAGAGCCAATTCTGAGATAGTGCTTGAACTTGGACTTACGCACGCCTTAGTTGTATGCAGAAAGAATATAGTTTTGTTACAAATTGGATTAAACACCATCATATTTTCTTCGTTTTTTTGTTTCCAAGAAAATCTGCTTTCCTCCGAAATCCCGTGGTGTAAACGCTGAACTCTTCGTAGCAAAACGCCCACGTTCGCTGAGTGTACATTACTCCTAAAGTTTGACGTTCAGGTTTTAATTAATTGCTCAGGTCATGACAATGAATCAGTATGTTTTACTCTTAAGTTTAACGGAGCCTCAGATCGTTTTGTATGTCAAAACTTGCGTATTTTACACAAATCAGATAATTACTCTCATTTTTAAAATTGTTCGCTTTACTCCGAAATCGATGAACCGCCTGCTGCTTCTTGTACTTTGTGGCGTCCCTGCATACAATATTAAAAAAATTTATAATAATATTAAAATTCTTAATATGTTGGCCACAACTATTCTTAATATTTTTATGCTCTCCACAACTAGGTGCGACGGAAGAACGACAGAATGACTTCAGTTCAGGCTCGTTTGTCTTCATTTCCACATACTCTTATCTTTATCAACATACACCAGGTGCACGGATTGTTGATCTCAACTCAGAGCAAAAACTTTTCCGATTTGGAAGTAAAATATTTCAAAAAGCAGGGGGAGGATCCTTATTTTTTCTTAACGGAAGATTTTTATTCTTAACGTTGGCCATTGATTCACAAAATGTTATTGATTGTCGAGAGAAAAATCGTTGCTTTTATATATTTATTTTATTTCGCTTCTTGTATCTTCCATTTCGTATGAATAAGCACACGCTGGTTGTATCACTGGAGAGGAAATCAATATATGTCTTAGAGAAAAGAAAAGAAAAATAGGCGGTTAAGATTAAGAAAAGGTTGTAAGTAGTCATAATATATTTTTAAATCTGCTGTAGGCAGCAAGTTACGATATATGGGACAGAAATTAACTATTTTATTTAAATTTTTTTGCTGTAGAAGGTCACAATAATAAAAGTGGTCGAAATGTTTATTTAAATAAATTTTCGGAACCGAAATATCTACTTGTAACTCTAATAATCTATCTATTTCGTATTAGCCAATTCTAACTTTGAAAAAAGATTTTTATACGATTGATACAGGTGTTTCAACACATACTCCATTTTGTTTGCCGTATATCTTGTATTTCAGCAAAAGTTTTAGAAAGCACCCACTGAAAAAAAATTTACGAATTCCTGCGTTGACACACAGGAATCTGAGAAAATCCTGTGAATGTTTGATATATACTGCAGGTTTTTACATCACGTTACCGCGCTGAAAATTTTCCTGCAAGTTGATGAGTATAACTGAACAGAATTCTTTAACATGCTCAGTTTTCAAGTTTCTTTTCTGCAGGATCCTGGAGGATTCTTCTCTAGACACACCATGCAGGAACTTTTACATGCCTTCATGCGATATATCTCGCAGATCCTTCACTTTGCATACGCAACGACAGGACAAAGACCTTGGTCCTCTTATTTCTTTCATTCAAGATGATATTCGTCCTGCTGATTTTCCTTCGAAAAATAGAGGGACAGGCTAAAGTTCACCGAGTAATCGACAGAAAATTATATCGGACCCGCAAAATAGAAGAAGATTCACCTTTGAAAAATAATCTTAGCTCGCATCTTTTAGTTATTCCAAAATCTAAGCGGACAAAACTTCTTCGGTTGGCTCATGACCATCCAATTTCAGGTCATCTTGGCCATCGAAAAACTCTACATCGATTAGCAATTCGCTTTCGTTGGGTCCGAATGAGGCGTGGCGTTGCGCATTATGTAAGATCCTGTGACCTTTGTCAGCGTTTCAAAGCCGCAAACAAAAAGAAAGCAGGTTTAATGCAATCTCACGTAGTTCAATCGCCTTGGCACACTATCGGAGTTGATTTAACTGATCCTTTACCTAAAACTCCGCGCAGGAATGCCTACATACTAGTAATAGTCGATTATTTCACGAAATGGTTCGAATTTTCTCCTCTAGGCACCATTAAATCGAGAAATATCGCTCAACTACTGCATGACGAAGTCATTTGCCGTCATGGCATTCCCGTTAAAATTGTTTCCGATAACGGTGCACAATTTGTTGCCGACGTTTTTCGAGAAACGTTAAAGATCATGGGTATCCGGCATCGAACGACCGCTCTTTATCATCCTCAATCAAATTTATCTGAGCGTGTCAATCGGACATTAAAGCCCATGTTGGCTATTTTTGCCGAACACGATAAAGAATCTTGAGATATACGGTTGCCGCAACTAGCACTGGCCATCAGAGTGGACATAAATGAATCTACTGGTCACAGTCCAGCATTTTAATGTATGGTCGAGAGCTGAAACTACCACTCGATCTCATGTACGGTACCGAAACGGATGTTCTTGATGAGTTAAAATCATCTGAGGAAGTCCTGGTCTACACTGAACGACTTAAAGCTATTCTTGCCTCTGCACATCAGCCGACCAGAGAAAATTTGGAAATTGCTCAACAAGGACAAAAGTTCCTTTATGATCGACATCGTAAAGATGTCCAATTTAAAGAAGGTGACCTTGTTTTGATCGCTAACACCTCAGGATCAGCCTTAGGCAAATGGGCCCTTCCTAAACTGGCTCCTAAATGGATCGGTCCTTTTCGAATTTCACGCAAGATTGGTCCTCTAGACTATGAACTGTTTTCTTTAGAGGATGGTGCGGTTCTTTCGTCTATTCACGTCGAAAGACTGAAGCCGTATCACCGTTCATCGTCAATTCTGGTTCCAAATGCATAAGAGAACTAATTTGAGCCTCTCACTGTACATATACTTATATTCTATAGCTGTGCTCTTCTTCTTGCTAAATTTTGCTCCTTCGTGTTGTATTGCAGTGTGCGATATCGCTAACTGTTTCAGTTGCATTGTGCAACATCGTCTCACCATTCTACTTCTCATTTTATTACGTATTACGTTACTTTGTACGAGTTCGAAAATTCTCTTACAAAACTTCTTATCCACGAGAATACTCAGTCTTCATTATTTCCTTCCTCTACTGCTGGATTATAGCAGTATCATAACGACATCAGCTGTCTAGCAGAACGATTTGTAATGGCATAAATGAATAGAAGGGATGGAGAAGAAACAGAGAACGTGCATTTCCTACAGAATGAAAGCCTAATACATATCCAGCACCAGTTACGTTTTACCGTAACTTGCATTGTATAAAATATAATGAGAATGAAAAGAAGAATTAAAAAGATTAAACGTTCTGTTTATAGTTATGACGTTAGAGTTCTCATTCGTTTTAGAAGATAGCTAGTTCATGTTTTCTTCTTGAACAACCAGTCTCAGGAATTCCTAGTTTTCCTGGTCTTCATGCTCAAGCGTGGAGCCACAATGTTCTTAGTGGAGAGAGAAAACAAATATTTTTCAAGTTTTTTCAGGTTTTATTCAACAAATATCTCAGCTAAACGTTCGTGTTCGATTTTCGATTGACTTTTCTTCGCAAAACGTTTGAAGAACACAGTTTACCTACTAACCTTTATTAAAAAAAAAGAGTTTTAGTATGTATACAAGTGCAAAACTATGTACACGTAAAAAAAAGCTTTTAGTTCTCCTCGAGTCTTTTTTCTCTCTTCCTGTGCTGACAGACCTTTTGCCTGACAGCTGCGTTGTTGATGGTGCCTGCATCCCATGGTGGAAGTCATACACCATGTCAAAACTCACTTTGTATCCGCAGCTGACATCCTGGCTCGCTGCCACCACCATTAGGCCTGGTTTTGGAGTAGGCCACGTATCACTTGTGGCAAGCTGTATTCTGCATTCAGCCACCCAGGGCCTATCATCTAGCCTTTGAGTGACATGCAATGCCAGTCTTTGATTATTATCGAAACCTGGATATGATTTGATGACGATGATGCAGCTTTTTTCCAACTGACCAACCCAGGATCCCAAATTAAAAGCTCTTTCTAATTTCTCATCGATGGACCATCTGCCGAAGATGTTACGGCGTTCATCACCTGATGTTTCGGTTATTTCTGCTTTTGCAGGTGGTAAAGGTACACGACTGTCCATCTTTAATTATTGATTTAATTACTGACTTTTATATTTTTTATTACTTATTTGTTTGAGAGGGTTTGGAGTGATGATGATGATGATGACAAATTTAAATTTATCAGAATTATTGTCAATGGATTCACAAAACTAGTTTCTTTTGAAATGCGCGAAATTCTCAAACCTTCAAAATTCTACGTTCTTGTCACTGAAAAAATTTCTGTTATGCTGTTACTATTCAGGATTAGGATTTTCTGTTGTAACTGAAATGGTTACGCTATTTTAACGTAATTCAAATAGTTACTCTACTTAGGCATGAGTCATCGAACGGTACATCTGAAATTCTCCTTTCTTAAAATCAGCAAATGGTTGAAATCAATTGCTATTCTGACTGAGGGAGTACTCTTAGATCTAAGAACAAAAAAAATAGTACAGCCTTTATCTAGGCTAGGTAGTCTTTTTTTCCTTTTTCTTGTTAGCTTTCTCTTCTCAAATCTGTATCAAAATAGCATAGCGGCAGTCATTCTATTCCTTTTGTTCGCCTCATGAATATGGAGTTTTCTCGATTAAACTTTCAATTTATATTAAAAAAATAAACAATCTACACAAGCACACAAAAAACAACAACAATAACTGAGACAAAGAAAACCAAGGGAGAAAGCGAGAAAAGAATAGGAAACCTAACAAAAACAAAATATCAATTATTAAAATAATAAACAAAAATCAAAAAAATAAACATAAGTAAAAGACTAAATATATGAGTCCGGAACGGAGTCTGTTTCTGCAAAGACGACTGACCCAGCAGTGGGTGGTGGCTTTTGGCCGAAGACCCGTGCGTTGGTGAACAGCTGCGTCTTTTGCACGAAGAGTATTGCTAAATACAATACTCTTCTTGACCAGCTGACACCACCGGTGGGTTTTTCGACCAAAACGAGTAGGCTACCACCACCCACTCATTCCAGAGCCACCCGTTGAACAATATTCAACATTCTCCTCTTATTCTCATCGTTGTCATTTATGTTGTCATGAACAATTGACAATGATGATGAACTTGTTGTTGTTTATTTTTTTTATTTTTATTTTTTTTATGACGCTGATGGTGGATGTTTTCTTTTTTAAATTTAATTTAAGTTAAATTCAATTTCCTTCAATTCAATTTAATTTTGGTTAATTTTATTTTATGTTATTTGTTTATTTATTTTTTTTTGATTTATTGACATTACGATGTTCTATAGTATTTGATCAGAAGACGAGATTTGACTTGTGTTTGAATTTTCATTTAAATGAGATAAACGATTAGGTGCCAATCCAGTTCGATTTCTTTGTAGTGGCGCCACTCATTTACTCTCGAATATCAAGCAGGAGAATTCGTTGGTCAGATTAAATCTGAATGGATTGAAAAACAACTGACCCATTATCTACCATTGAACGAAGCTGAAGAAAAAACGTTGAACGAAAAAAATATTCTTACAAAAGTGCGTCAATATTTTCCAAATGTTAATTTAAAATTAGACAACGATCACTTTCTCAGTTTTGATGGTCCCTCAGGATTGCTGCTGGAATGGATATACGTCAGCAACTGGTAGGTGAAGATAAAGTGCAACTGGAAAATCGTTGTGAACCGGACACGGCTGAATATGAAAATTTAACATGTAATTTAGAAAGTCTTTCAAAAATATTGTACATATTTAAGCCGATGATATTGCGTTATAAAGATCAGATTTTTTCTAACTGGAATTTTCCCTCTGTCTGGAATTAAACGATATGAGATTGTAGAGAAAGATGTGGCCTACAAACTGGAAACGGAATATTACTCTTGAAGACTAAAGATATTGTACATACAAATTTTAATAGATGGAAGACTGGGTCCATCTATTAAAATTTGTATGTATACCAAAATTGCAAAATTTGAAAGATGGGGCTAAAATTATTCAAGAATTGATTAAATCAATCGAAACAAGCTTTCGAGCGGAAAGTAAAAACTATTCAAAACCGTTGCCATTTGATCTGTGGTATGTGGATTTGAATGGGGACTTGATTTGTCTTACAAAGTCACCTCAAATGTTTGTCTATTTTTGCAAGACAGAAAATTTACCGTTAAAAATTTTCGACATAAATATTTCAATGCACCGACCTAAACATCTTCCTGCCCAATTTTTGGTAATTGTTAAAACGGTGACTTATGAAATATCAATTGATGATGTTGGAAACGAATTTTAACAAAATATTCATCTATTTTTGTTGTTGGAGAAATAGTGGAGAAATCTCAATTCACGGATTACTGCATGACGTCGACGAATATTTGCAAACTCCGAGACTTTTAATTTGTTCAAAATGTAACTAACCGGGTCATATTAAGAAGAACTGTCAAAGTCAAATTGAAATTTGTCGTCGATGCGGGGGAGACAGATAAAATGGAAACGATCACAAAGAATGTTTAATAAAATGTCATCATTGTATGAGCGCTGATCATCAGTCGACTGATTACAAATGTCTGAGAATTGCAGCGTATCGTAAACAACTCGTAATGGAATTAAGAAATCGAGCTGATTTATTGCCTCCTCACATTCAGATGTTCATACCTGCGGAGTGTCGGCGTCACAATGAAAAGAAGACAAAAGCACTGTATAATCCAACACGGATCAACAATGTACGGGAACATCGTTCTCAACAGCAGAGTATGTATAAACGTAACGATTGTAATACGTGGCCACCGGTAAATTCGAATCAAACAACAGTTGGTTCAACAATAACAAATGGATCGAGTTGGGTTGTAATTAAACATCTACAAAGTGATTTTGAAAAAATGAAATTGGAACACGAAAGGAAATAAAATGAAATGAGAATAAAATATTTTGATCAAATGAATAAATTTAAAGCACTGGCGGTGTTGGGCAACATTCAAACGAAAACTCAAGATGAATTGATTAAGAATGTATACACTGTTGTTGAAGAAACTTTACCGGCAGTCAAAACAACTTTACAAATAGTGAATTTATTTCATCAATAATTACAGATCTAGACGAACAAGAAAACATGAAGAAGGTGTTTGAATTAATTGAATAAACAATCGCTCATTTAACTGACGTTCTGAAATGCTATCGACATATCAAGATTCATTACTGGTTCAATATGAAAAACATGAACAAGTAATCCGCGAAAGTATGAAAAAACACACATAAATATTTGTTTTTCTGTTTCAGCATCATATAACTAGGATAAAAACAAGAAAGAATAATAATATACAAATGAGATTTTCACAAAGTGGATTTTAAATGTTGGTATAAATAACCTTGAAAAATACCTATTAAAAGTAAAATAAAACCAGCCTACATAAACCAAAGATATTCAAAACGAAAGAATAATAGTGGGTTTTTCTCCAAAAAGAAAGATCTATTTATTTTGAAGATTCAAATTCTAAATAAATAATTGTGGAAATAATCTTAAACAGCATTTTTTGTTTCTTCACAAAAATAGCGACCTTACCTTATACTGAATCAGTGGTGCATCAAATGAATCAAACCATACAGGTATTTGAAAACTCTTATTTGATAGAACTGCATCTGTGAGGGTGTACTCTTTTCAAATTATATTTTCTTATTAAGTTGTTAAGCACTCGAAGCTGTGTCAATTCTACTTATTAACAATCATCACCAGTTTTTTCTTTAGCTCGACATTACACTTTGAAATCGCACCGGACATAAATTTCAAAATGAGTGAAAGAGTAAAGATCAGATTTTTTCTAATTGGAATTTTCCCTCTGTCTCGAATCAAACGATGTGAGATTGTAGAGAAAGATGTGGCCTACAAACTGGAAACGGAATATTACTCTTGAAGACTAAAGATATTGGACAAAATCCGTTTTCTCTTAGTATACGGCGCCAAAGACCAACCAACGTCGAAATGTAAGAGTTATATCCCGTAAACTATAGGAGACAAAAGGCTGGATTCGAGCACAGTAGTAGGCCTAGTGTAGATAAACAAAACACAAAAGAGGTTTTAAAATTGCTTCACAGCAAAAAAGATTATCCTCTTTTTACATGTAAGAAAATGAACGTTACTCATATATATGCAGAAGTAAAAAACTTAAATTTTAAATGTTCAAAAGCATTTTTATTCAAAACCGAGGTGATATTCGGAATCTACCGAAAAATCTGCATCGAACAATATATAATTTGATGCGTTTTGAAACGAAAGTCTTTCACCTAATGTTTAGGCAAAAACTGGAGTTGACGGTGGCGCCTCACTAATTATTTGTAAATTATTGATAAAAATCGGTGCGAGGGGAACTCCAAACTTTGCGGAAGATAATTTTTGGGCGTGGAGAGCAAGGGGGAAATAGCGGACTCCTGGAGTCCAAGGAGTCCAAGGTAGGTATGTGACAGCTCATTTCAGTTCAAATGAACTGAGCTGGTCGACCAGTTCATTGAGTTGTGAACTGGTATAAGTTCGTCCCAAAAACAGAACAAAAGTGGTGTGGTTATGGGAACGACTCCCAAAAAAGAACGCTTTTGCCCTTGGACTCCTGGATTTCAGAAGTCCATGGGAGTCCATAGGAGTCCAGTATTTCCCCCTTGGTATAGAGCCCGATTTTAATAGTTTAAAGCCTTAATTTCGTCCTTTTTGCGGAATCACTCATTTCATATGCAAAGAAACGAACAGCTTCAATTTCGTACACATTCTATACTTTTTCTTGGTCTTGGGCCAAGGTTTAACCCAACCGAATCTGGCAGTTTTTGATTATACTTAACTTAATACGCATTGTTTCAATAAATACGGGATTTAATAGAAAGAGGAATGAAAGACAATGTTTAAAACGAGCAAGAATTTCGATGATGGCCCGATAATTCGTGTTTTCATTCGATTAGAGGGATTCGCAGCTACACAATCGTGAGAAACTTTTTAGAAAAAGTGGTAGAAAAAAGGTAAAGAGAATGGGAGTACTATACTTGTTGACTTTTTCTCGTTTTACCAGAAGTATATATTACTAATCTACTTGAATATATGCCTGGATCCAAAAAAGATATATATTTATTTATCATGCAAGAAGATATCTTTTCCATATCTATATCTTCTGTGACTCGTACACTCTTCGACACAGAAAATGAAGAAAAAAAGAAAAATGTATATGTCTTAATTGCATAAAACTACTGCACCTATTGGCTCCATGTACACGCAATTTGCGTGTAGTAAGTACATCCTAAACAGAGAAAAGGAGGAAAGAAATACGTCGATGTCTTTTCTGCACGAAGTCTAAATTTTTATTAATTCTTTTATATTTTGTTGTATAGCTTAAATAGAGTTTTAGGTCATATAGGTTTATATGACCCATGTAGGTCTATATGACCTTATGACTTTACGAGTTGTGATGCCAGGCGAGAAAAAGTGCATTATTCGGAGTAGAGAAGAATGTCCCGAATATAATGGTGAAAAAATTAATTAATTTTCTTGTAAATTGATTGTGTTCGGTTGAATGAACCATAGTTACTTCGTTCAAAATAAGTACACATTTCCTAATATTCAAATGCATTGTAGAAACGGAGAAATTGAAAACACGATCGATTTCTGCGCCAAGAATACTCGATAGGAAAAAGCTTTCGGAACCACTTATGTTCTACTCACTTTACTCTATTTACCTGCAACGGTATACAGCCAGCTGTTTTTCCGTTCTTCAGATAATAATTATCCGAAGTGGCATATATTCTTCTTAATAAAGACGCTGCACCTATTAAGAAGGGCAGGCAAATTTTTGTTCCTAATAACAACAGGTTCTTTGATATATAAGTGCTAGAGTTTTCAGACAAACAAGTCTTCTTCCTACCTCAAATGCAAAATCAATCTCGACTCTTGGAACAAAAAAATGTTCGGCTCACTTTATCCGCCAAACTGACGGCAATTAAGATATAAGGAATGTTTTCTTCTTAACTTACAAGGGACTGATGTTTTCTGAACTAAACTATAGCATTCTGCTTTTTTCATGTGCAGTTGAACATTTTTGGAGCTTTTTTCATCACGTACATCCATTAATGAATAGGCTAAGTGTTGAGGAGATTTGTAGTTTAATATCATATTAAACCACGAATCTTCTTCGGATAATTTCACCATGTTTGATCGGCTTTTTCTTCGGGAGAAGGACGAAATTCATTTCAGGTTCAACTAGAAATTGAGCTCATAATAAGTGAATACACAGATATTTTATTAACATCTCTTAACTCTGTCTTTCAATTGCTATGTACTTACTGTGAAGTTACATGCAGCCTGTGATGTGATGTGAATATTGAGATCGATACTTTTCTATTTCGTATCTATGCTTTTTTACATATCAAACGAAAACGGTTTCTTACTAGTTACACGTTTTCTTTTCATCCGAATAACAAGTAGATATGGAGTCAATGGGCCTAATATGAACGGACTTTTTCTTTTTATGATCATAACATAACTTTTGGACAGATCTTATCTCGAAACATTTCGTACAAAATCTTTAGTGGAATGACGAATATCTTTTCACAGCAAATTTATATAATTTTTAAGCTGTGACGAGTACTCGAGTGGTTTTTCAGTAAAACATACATCTCGTAAATGCAAGTGCTCCAGTGAACTCTGAACGCATTAAAAGCTTCAGAAAGCTCAGGTGGTTCGATTCTAGTAACAAGTTTTATTTCAGTAATCTCGTTCACGCGGACTATGTACATTTTTTTGGGAATATCTCAGTAATCTGTCTGGAATCTTAGGAGAAGTACATCATGATTGTTCAGAGACTCGTAACGCTGACTTTTCTGAACATCTTTTGTCACATACATATGCTGTACTTCGACTAGCGTACACATATTTTTCCCTAGAGATGGGACGAAAGACGTAAGTTGCATAATAAGAGAACGAAAGAACATGTCTTATATCTTTTTCTTTTTGCTATTCTATTTTTTCCGATCAAAAACATGTTGATAGGAATCAAAACGAAAAGAAATGAATAGGAAAATGAAACTGATTATAGCGAAAGGAAATTAGAGGAGCTAACGTTAGTAATACGAAATTTCATTCGTTAGTTCTCAACGTTAGTTAATACGAAATTTCATTCTCTTTATTGCGATACATATTACGAAAATATAAACGGATGGCAACATGTTCTTTAAATGGAAAAAAAAACAGACTGTTCTACAACATGTTCTTTTCTTTTGTTAATTACTATACAAACAAGTCTTTCTCTTAGTCCAAAAGTTGAACGAAATGAGGAAATAAAAAGATATGTTCATTTCTTATAAACATGTCGGTAGTCTTTCGTCCCATCTCTATTTTTCGCTGACTTTCCTTAAAAAGTCCATATATTTGTATAGACGTGTTCTGAATAGAAACAAAATGCACGTCGTGTTCTTGTTTAGAAAAGGAAAGAATTAGAACGCGAATATACTTGTAATAATCCACAATACATGTACGAAAAAGTAATCTTTTCCTGCGAAAAGTTATATGATTCTACTCCACAGACTCTTGAGGGTATTTATATACAAAGTTTTGAAGGTTTCATTGAACTTTCTAAGCAACGCAAAAAACTTTTTCTTCAACTATATTGCAGACCTCCATGTATTTGTATGGACGTATTCTAAACACACGTTGTGTTCTCATTTGGAACAGAAAAACCGAAAATGTTTTCCACTTTTAGAAATAGCTTTCAAAAATCAGAAAACAGTTAATATGAAATTTTTCGTGTTTTAATTCCGGCTAATGACTCTGCCGAAGAAGAAATAAGGAAAAGAAACAGATACATATGTGCAAGATATAGAAATGTTTTTAAATATCGCTACTGATTCGGTTCGCCTCTAGTATAGAAGTATTGACTATTAGTTATCTTAAATATGATTTAACTTGTATGACTTCATACTTCAGCAAACAGTTAATTAACGTTTCTTTCTCCTTCACGAAAACACCATATCGTGCACTAAGCATAACGGTGAACTACAACGTGTATTCACGTTTTTTGACTACTACAAGGCATAAACGTACTGGAATAAGATTCTTCGATTATGCCCGGAACCAGTAGAATTATCATCATCATTGACTTTTGTTTTGTTTTATTTTTTCTGAATATGCTTGAATGAAAAGGATATTTTATATCATCTTTTTCGTTTTTTGTTTTTTTTGTATTTCAAGTGTCCACTTTCTCTAAACAGGCATAAATCAAATTATTATCGAAACTTTTTTTTGTTGTTGTTTGTCATATTCAAATGTACATTTTAAAAAAAAAGAAAAAAAATTATAATCATTTTTTTTCTCCTGCTACTGACTTTGCTTCTTTTTTTATTGTGGATACGTGTATCTAATAAAACTTGAAAAATAAAAAATGATCGAATATATAAAGAAATTTGTACCAATGTTTTGATGTTTTTCCTTTCTGCAATGAATCTGTAATCCAATAAGCGATTATTGGACTCTGAAACAACTCCATGAAACACTCATGAATTCCATCTCGCGATAATTACAAAATATCTCTGTATGTTAATGGTTGATGGTTAAGGTATAGTGAAGTATTTTCGTAAGAACTGGTACTCTTAACAGTGTAACTATGAATCGTAAAGTTGAAGACAAAAGAAAAAAGGAACAATATTACTAAAGACAAGTTTATCAGATTATCATTATCAGTGCAGGTAATCTTGTTTAATGCTCCAAAATTGAATATTCTAAGAATTGAAATTTCAGCCTTTATAAACCACTGTGTACATTAATACAGCAGTCTTTATAACGGATTTTCTTTTCCAAAATTAAGGTGCTTCTTAGATTATATACAATTGTTTATTTTTTATCTGTATCTAATCTGTATCTAATCCAATTTTAGATAAAAAATTATGTTTCAAGGTGATATAACGATGTCTGCTCCTATTATTAATGATGAACGAGTATTTACATTTCGCTCAAAAAGTCAATTGGAACGACAATCTCAGCCAATAAGATCAATTTTTGAAGTTCTATTAAGAATTGTTCCCCATCGTTTCACTTATAATCGTTGTTGCGGTTCAAGTATATGTATATCGTTTCAAAGTGATTCGCGTACGGGTAGTGATCGCTCAACTGTTAATCACTTTCAAAATAATACACCAAATAATGAAATTAGTGTATCGTCGTCAACTGTTGATAGAGAGTCAACTTTAAGCATCCGATCATTTATTGGAAAATCAAAAGAACGGGTAAGTTATAGAATTACAAAACGATAATTATATTCGAAAAGTGACGGGTAAACATATAAATAAAGATATGTTAACTTAACTTTTATTATTAAACAAATTGTTCATAACTATCTGTCAAAAGGTTATGATTTTTTTCAAAAGTAAAGTCAAAACATGATATGATGATTGATTTTCAATAGTCAAACTTGAAATTGTAACTTTCACTAAAAATATCCTAGTGAAAATTGCAATTTTAAAAATTCAATCAGAGAGAAATTTAGCTCTTCACTATTACAAGAATTTAAAATTCTACAAGGCGAACATTCTCTTTTCTTATAGTAATAATGGTTTAATTTGTACTACGGTAAGAATTCCAAACTGATTAGCTTAAAACACGCTGATGACGTCTGATGTTTCTGGTTTCTCTGAAATGACAATTAATCTAGTATTTCATTATTAGAAATTATCGTTTGATCAAATATGAGGTTAATATCAATCGGAAAATGCAAGTTTTTTACATCCAGTGAGAGGTAGTTCGTATTGTTTGTAAAATTATTCAGAATCTTAGGCTATCACATGCACGTACAACTCGTTTACAGTTGTTGTGAACAAAGATAGAACCGTCTTATCTTGTGTAGAGTTCTTTTTTCTATAAGACTATGTCCTTCAAGAAAATTTTACTTTTTATTTTCTGGTTGAAAACAGCTATTTAAAATCAGATTTTCAGTTAAAAATTTTAAGAGATCTGTTCCCGATTAAGATTAGCATAAAAAGTTTTCCTCAAATAAACCTGATCTATGCAGTTTTCTTTTTTTCGATTTCACGCAATTTATTTTAAAAGTAAAGCAAATGGTAAAGAGCACAACGTACTTCCTTCAGCACTGTTACAGTATCAATTAAGTGGACAATATAAGTATGCTACGTGGAGATAGAGGGGAAAGTGACAATAAGAAGAGTAAAGAAAGGTAAACGACAACTGATAAGCTAAGAGAGAAAGTACATGAAAGTAAAGTAAATTAAAAATAAGATAAAGAAGTGATGAACGACACATCCAAAACAAAAACAGAAGAAAATGCTGCTAAGATGTGTATAATTAAATAAGAAGAAAGTAGTCAGGTATGTTTTATAAAGCGTTCAAATATTTTTAATATAGGTTACCATCAATTTGTATATTTCTACTAAATCAATCTGTTGAATAATATTATCTTTGAGTAGGAGTAGTAAGGGAGGAGTAACAATCATATTTAGCAAAAAAGGGGCTATTTTACTAAATAAAATATTCCATTCATTTTGATAAGATGGGCAATGTGGTATGTAGTGTTCAATGGTCTCAATCTCTCCACACACACAAAAAGGATCATCTGTTAGGTTTCTTTTGTGCAAATCATATTTTAATTGTGTAAGATCCATGCAACAGCGACAATAGTTGATTTCACTCTTGCACTCTTCTGAAATGAGAAATTTTCGTATCTGTACTGTAATCATTTTATCGAATGGCATATTTGGATTAGGCTTGTAGCGCATTAAATTCTCTTTTGAATGTTATAAAAATAAAAGATTCATCTATTCGGGAAACGTCTAGAAAATTAGAAACAAGTAAGTGTATAGTTAATTATTCGTTTCTCAAAACAAGGATAACTTTAAAAAAATTCTTTTGAATACCAAGAGACCAATTTGAAAACGTGTACTTATATCCAAATGTAGTATAGACTCTACTGTATCTATTGATAAAACAATAATTTCTTTAGCAGCTTTCTTTCGTAAGAAAATGCGTTCGCAAAAATTCTTTCTTCTACTGTACGATCAATTTTTTGGCACGTTGTAGTTCTATTTGAATATTTTCCAATTTTGTTTACAGACCATAAAAAGATGAAAATACAAAACCCTAGTTTTTCTTCTACGTATAAAAGCTTATCTTGAAATCTAAACTGTGTAATATAGTGATGTACGTGTGGTACAAGACGTTGTAATTTTGAAATATAATAGGATTAACTAAAGTTTTAATTTCAGTCATAGAGAAATTGTATTCTTCCCTATTACAAGAATTTAAAATTCTACAAGGTGAACATTTTTATAGTAATAATAGTTTAATTTGTACTATGGTGAGAATTCCAAACTGATTAGCTTAAAACATGATGATAACGAGTCAAATTTGGACTAAACTTTTACAGTGAACATCGTTCTTAATCGATAAAAATACGAGAAAATAAAATCAGAAACGTCCATATCCTAACCTCTGCTGGTTACATCTGTTAGCAGATTACCACAATTTATTTTTCTTCATATCATTTCTGGGAACTGAAAACTATCATGAACGATGAGTAATGCCTATTTGAATCAAGTTCCTTCAACATGTTTTAACTTAACCTATATTTCCTAAAAGATTTGACATACAACACTTTTATTATTCTTTAATACACACCTTTTCAACTTAAGTAAAAGTTTAAATAGGGCAACAAAAAAAAGAAAAGATGCGAAAACAGAAATTAATCGCAGAAAAATATCTTTCGGCTTTCAAGATTTAAATTTTCTTTTTAAAAAGAGAAAGAAAACTTCACACCTTTGACGTCATAGTGTGCTTTCTAAGGGGAAGAAAAAAAGATGTCCTTTACTGCAGTTTCAAAATTTTTTTTATTCCATCATCATAGGAAGTTCCAACAGCTCTTATTTTTCTCTCTCGCTTTTTCTCGTTTTAGCCTATTATTCGAACATATTTGTATAAGAAATTTCGTCGTGGTGCCAATTTAATTTTATTTTGTGTTTATTGATGTAAAATAGCTCATAAAAAGTGAGTATCTGTTTCTTCTTCTTCTATTCTTTCCTACATTCACTAAGAAGAGAGCATTCAAAGATTAAATTTCATCAAAGAATAATTGTTACTAAAAGTACATGCCCGATGAAACAATCAAATATTTTTAGAAATAATGCAAAATCTGTGGAATATCAGTTGTTTTTACAAGCAGTTGATACAAGTGGATCGACAGAAAAATACATGTTCGATAAATCATATTACAAAACATTATCGGTAGGTAATGGAGAAGTAATGTTCATCTGTCGATTCACTACAGCACCACTGATTGAAACGGGAGAATTAAGACGCGATTTGTTGTCTGAAATCTATTGATCGTTAAGATAAAGGCAGAGTAGTATGAGTAAGATCATTTAAGATTTTCTGAACTGTATGCTGTATGAGTCAGATGATCTTTTAACCTAGCCGGATACCACACGGACATTGCATCTTGTAATTGAGTAAAAACGCAGAGAACACCTAAAATCGTTTAGAGATTATCGAAAGCATAAATTCCTCCTAAAAAATCATACATTTCTCACTAAGTTCCGTCGGTTAAATAACACAATGAACCGAAAGTATCAAGATATTCCTTCTATAACTGGAGCTGTGTACTGAAGAACTGAAACGATTACTAATAAGTATTAACAGATAAGAGCAGTAAAATTAATATATTAGTAACATTAGTAACACGTTATATTGCGGCTAGAACTGTCAATTACAACACCTGTATATTGACAATAGAGATGTGCAACCCGACCCTACTTGAAGGGTGGGTACGGGTACAGGTTCCGTTTTTTATTTATTTACCCGAAAACCGGACGGTTTTAGTGGAAAACCACAAAATATTGGCGGGAAAAAACGCGAGCTTTTAGCTGAAATACATGAAGTTTTAAACAACAGTTACTTAAGAATGTAATGATAATTTGTCATCTTCAGCCGAAAAACAAAAATTTCTAACTGGAAAACGAAAAGGGTAAAATGTTGAGGCCTAAGTCGGGTACGGATACAAAGTTCTCGGATAGGGTCGGGTATGGATGGAAAAAAATTTTCGGGTCACGTACGGGTACGAAAACGTTACTCATGCCCCTCTCTAATTGACAACTTCTTTAATCGATTGCTTCTTTTCTTTTCAGATCGACATTTTACCTATTGTGAGAGATTTTTTTAAACAACCATTGGATAATAGAAATTTAGAGAATGCAGCAAAGGTAAGACATATCAGATCATTCATATTTCATGTTAAAAATCATAAAACCTTTGAAGGGGTCTCGCAAAGGGCGAATCTCAGGTAAAACATGCCAATTAATCTGTTGTCTGTCCAAAAATTCAACCATCATGGTCATTTTCTGAATTACTTCAGATAGGTGAGCCAGTGGCGGATTAAGAATTTTTCTAAGGTACATGCGATGGGTAAGTAAAGTATGAAGTGCGTGCGGTTGCCATAGAAACACAATTTTTTGAGGCAGGGCCACTGAGCAAAAATCTATTTTTTGCTGCAAAAATACCAGACGCTCGTACCACTCGCTGCATCCGTCAGTCAGCAGAGAGCTAGAGCTATGTGATGTTTGACATTCGAGAGAGGAAATTTGAGCGTATTTTTTTTAAGAGGCAAAATTTTAAAAATCTTTTTGTAAGTAGGTCAGCCCTATAAATAAAAATCATCCGACCTCTTCATTTTTTGTCGTTTAGGCTGAAAAACTCGTCCTTCAGTACTCTGTTTTAGTTACTTCATTCGTTACTAAGTCTTACTATGCCTCACAAGCAACCGGAAGCAGCAGTAGTTGCCACCTTTTAGGAATGTAAGATATGTACTCTTTTGAATCGTCTAACGGACGACATTTGTGCAGTTTGTCGACAGGGAATAAAACCGGGTTCAACAAGCGAGCTATCAAAAACTGAGTCAAAGCAACGTCACCACGCTTTTGTGGAAGATAACAACAACAACATGGATAATCTTCCGCCGTACGTGAACAATAATAACGACCAAAGACGTAGTACTGCAACTGAAAGAGCAACAGATAATTGGATTTGTATCACTTGTTCTTATGGCAATCCCTTATATACGGAACAATGCCAGATGTCTAATGCTGATCATGTAGGACCAAGAACCACAGTCGATATGTCGTCTTTTACTTCTCCTACCACAATAGTACAAAAATCTACTTTCGTATCACAAACAAGTAAAACAAAATCACCACAGCTAGAAGAGGAAAATGATATTATGGATTACCAACCAGCTCTTTCTCCACACGTCAGAACAAAGCATTCAGCTCAAAATGAATGGAGCTGTAGCGAATGTACATTTTTAAATGCAAACGACGATGAATATTGTTCTATATGTAATAAAGGAATCCGACCGAATTCCGGCCATCAAATAATTGTATCAGGAGTAAAATGTAATACGAAAATCGGTATTGGCACAATACATTTGAAAAATGGTCAAGATAAGCACAATTTGTTAAATAAAATCAGAACTACTCATTTATGTTCGGGAGAGGCAACAACTATAGTTAGATTTGTTAACGAAATTGAATTATCGTCTTATCTAGTGTTGGATAATCAACAGCAACAGTTACCAACGACGACTGAAATAAGCAGAAGATGGGTCGAAGTATTGAATAATCAGAATAATAAACAGCCAATATTCCAGATACTATCAAAACAGTTTCCAAATATTATTCGTGTTACCTCATACTCAATCGAAGAATTATTGATAGCCATGAATATTGGTGTTTTCCAGATACAAGGACAAATAGCTACAATTTATGCTAATTGCAATTGCAGCTACTTCGAAGATTTAAAAGCCCAGAATATTAATTCAGATATGTTATTCTGTTGTATTGCAACCCAACTAAATATGTCCGAACAAGAACGGATGCAAAATGCCACTGAATGTAAACAAAAAGCCAGTGATTTATATATAATGTTACAAGAACAACGTTCGAGTATCGATACTAATTTAAAACAGCTAAAATCTTCTTTTTATACACAAATTAATTCTGAATCTAACATGGCTATTATTTTAGCTTCTTATCAAGAGCCAAGCATACAAAAATGGGTCAGGATAAATCATATTAATGTTTTAGGACATTTAGCACGTAAAGTTGAACAACTTTCATTACGCTTGGTTGTTAAACCGATACCCAAAGAAATGACTATGCGAACACTTACTTCGCAAAGCATATTTAACAACAGCGTTAAAAAAAACAGATCAAATCGGCGCTCAAGCTGTACTTGAGCTAACTGATAAGTCTGTCTTCGATAACTGTTTAACACGAGGCGCTATACGAGTTTCTGTTGATGGTGAATACGTCAAATTACAGTTGTTACTCTACAGCCCAAAAATAATTGATCCGACTAATTCTTCAATTAACGTGCAAAACTGGTATGAGTTTAAAATGCTTGAACATGAACCAGATATAAAATCATTTGATTTAAAACATGATATATTCAAGTACAAATGGGATTCAAAAATATGGTTAGAACAATTTTCAAATATTAATTCGTCCCCTTCCTCAAATAACATTGCTAAACCAAGAAAAGATTTCGTCCGACGTATGTTACGTGTAACAGTAATGTTAAACACAATGGCAACCGTATATGATGGAAAATATAAACTAGAAAATGAACAGCAAACAAAAATCACATTGCAACGAAAACTAATGAAAACCATCTTGTACAATGAACAATCAAACTTTTTTGATGGTCGTAAAGAAATCACTCCCAAAATACCATTTTCTTCTACGATAATCCACGTTGTTAACGAAGATTGTTTACATTCTTATACAAAATTAGTTAAAAATAGTTTTAATCCAGTTTTATTAAATATGGCCAATGCAGTAAGCCCAGGTGGTGGTTATCGTCGTGGAGACGGGGCACAAGAGGAAAATATATTTCGTCGTACAAACTATTATACCAGTTTAAACTATTTTTTAGAACCTAATCAACAACATACCGATCATCAAAGATTTGAATGTAGTGCTCACACCACATTAACAGCACTTGCTGACAATGAATCAATGTACCCAATACATGAATTTGGTGCTATCTATACATCCGGCATAACTGCATTTCGTGCTACTGAACAACGAGGCTATGAATATTTGTCGACACCGATTTACAACATGAGTTCAATTGCATTAGCTGCATATCAGAAACCCGATACATATGGCGGCGACCGATTAGCTCCTAAATATGCTGTAGGAACACGTAAAAAAATTGAAAATTTATTTGCTATTGCATTTGTGAACGGTCACGATTCCCTAATACTGTCAGCGTTGGGTTGTGGTGCCTTTCACAATCCGCCTTCTCATATTGCATCAATATTTAAAACAGTCATTGAACAATATGCCGGTTTTTTCAGACAAATTATTTTTGCTATAGTTGATGATCATAATACGGGAAAGCAAATGAATCCAAATGGAAATTATCTACCGTTTAAACAGATTGTCGATAATGTGACTGTTCGACCTGCTGCAAAGTTGTCTCCTGGAATGATGACTGGTCCATATGAGGTAACAGAAAAGCTAACCATAAACGATTTCATAATCTTTAATGCATCACCATGTTACGATGCAGCAAAATGTAAAAAGATTAACAATCCTGAACATTGTCAAAAATACACACACCCACCATATTGTCCTCAAAGACTTGTATGTAACCTTCAAAACGATGACGTTCACCTAAATTTTTTTATTCATCGAATACACTGTAAATATGGCGGTGAATGTGAATTTATTTTGAAAAACGATCAGCAACATCTGGCTGATTATATTCATCCGGAGAACTGTCCATCCAGTGGTCGATGCACTGATATGAAACGGGAGCATTTAGAGATGTATTGTCACCTTCCTCTCTGCAAACACGGTCCAAACTGTTATCAGAATCTGAATGGAGATGTTCAACATTGTAAATCATTTCGTCATTGTAAAACAACATGCAAATATGGAAATAACTGTGTTGACTTCCACAATTCAGAACATATTAAGAATGAGTCACATCCGTTCAAGGAACCATGTCCGCTAACACCCTACTTATGTACAGCATTCATTCAATATTCACAATATAATCCAAATAGTTCACAACAAACTATTACAAAAGCTGAATTAGAACGATTGAATTATCATTGTTTGTGTTATTCACATGTCTGTCTATGGGGAAGAAACTGTACCATCGAAAAAACGGATAAACATTGGAAGAACACTATTCATATAGCAAGAAAACTGTGTCCAGATTCAGATCATTGTCCAATGTTGACAAGTGAAGAACATCTAAACACATTTTCACATCCAAATATGAGAGACATCCGTCTGTTATGTAAATATTCAACAACAGAATGCAGAGATCGTTATAAAAAGGAACATTATATCAAATATCGACATGGAACATCAGAAGAACCATTAGGTGTTACGAAATACTTTGGTCTCAATAAAGACATAAGCTTCAGTCGCAATCAGAAACAAATGATACAAATAATAAGAAATTATTTTCAAATAAATGACATCAAAGTATCATCAGATATTTTGAATTGGATTCATGCCTTACAACCAGTTCATCGTTGTAATTTACAAATATTTGAATCAATGTTAGTACACGGACATGTTATGAGCCGAGAATATATGAATTATTTGGGACAAGCTAAAGCCGCTGGCAATGCTGCCAATCAGCAACAACAACTTATATGCAGAAAAAAATTAGCTCATTTGTTGACGACGATCCTGTTGATATCCCAACAAGAGAACATTTGCTGAGTAAACTTTTTACCTCAACTCAGCTTGATGTAATACATTCATGTTCAATTGAAGTTGCTCAAGCATCATTAGTATTACAAAATAACAAAACGGGAATTGGTTATGAAACAGATGAAAAATTGTGCACTAATAAACATGTATTTTCTATATTTGGGCCACATTATGGCCATTATTATGGAGATATATTTCTTATCCTTAAGCGTGATATAATGTTACATCCAGATTCAAATTTTACAATACAAGCAGCAACAACCTATGATAGTGGACGTGCATATACACTTCGGCCTTGGCTAACAGACCCCATAGATATCAATGAACGACATAAACAACTGCATTTGTCTAAACTACATTGTTCATCGAACGGATACGATTATGCTGCGGCTTTGGAATTAATGGCTTTAACCAGTTTACCAAGAAAGACTCTAAACATTAATTTAAACCAAATTATTGCCCGATGGACTGGTATAGATTCTCATTTCGTGTTTGAAGCTCATCTGCCACAGCTGATACCTCTAAATTATGTCGATCGTATTTACATGCCAAAAAACTTATTTGATGCATTATCTGAGAAATCCAAACAATATGTTGCACAACTGTTTAATGACTCTGTACTAACTGTTACAGATCACGTAGTTGCTACGGATTCTGCGTTAGATCAGCCCAGAACTCAGTATCAAACACATGTAAATAGCCAGTTACTACAACATATTAAAAAACGAGCTGGTCATAAACGACCGCTGTTATCTACGATCGGAACAACGATTACTGTGCCCGGATCAAAGTTTTCTTCTTATATACTGTTACCTGTATCAATAGCAGATACATATTATTCTACAAGAAGGTCAACAGCAGATGGAATTATTTACATTTACTGGAAAGCTTTAAAAGGTGATTTTATGATCGTATTAACTGATGACCCAATACACGCAAAACAATCAAATCCACAACAGTATTTGACATGCTATATTGGAACTATACGACTTATAAATAAATAAAATAATACCAATAACAACTACTTATAATAGTACTTCTGATTCATATTCCTATATTCATAATCAACTTCCATCACTTCATGATGTAGTTGCTGAAATGCAAAATTTTAAAGTCTGTTCAAATACATTTCATAAAGGATGTAATACCGATGATTTCATAACGTATTGTATGAGAATCAATAAACAAACGGGGAACGTTTCTCTAATACATGCTGGTGCAAATTGTGTTTATAATCATACATCGTTAAATTATACATTTGATAAAACAGAACTGGATCTATCACGACTTGAATACGTTCAGGTTAGAGCCGGTTCACAAACGGTTGCAATCCAAAACATTACAATAACCGATGAACCCATCGATGAACTTCACTCATCATTTGATAAACAATTTAACGCTTCAGTTTCAACATCGGCTCAAAATAGCAATATCACCACCGCTAACAATGCAAATAAAAGTCAGGATACAACACCGAAAACGAGTTGGACAGACAAAATTAAAGATGGCATTAAAGAGTTTTTTGCTTTCGGTAACAGCAACGAACAAGCAGAAGAAGCAGAACTGCTTACACCGTGCAGAGACTCATTTTTACATCAGTATCCAGAATCAAATGAACATAATACAAAATATTCACATCCATGTCGATTTTCGGAATTATGTCATAATATCAGAGATGAGCAACACGCTATCCAATTTACACATAAAAAACAATGTATTTATTTGTTTATATTATATTTGTTTATATAATATTTGTATATATTTGTTCTTTACAAATGATCATTTTTGTAAAAGTATATTTTCGTAAGGAAAATATCTTAAAAATATTGTGTGCAACTATTTTTTTCCACGAGGATGTATCTAACTTATATATATATAGCTAAACTAGTATAAAATAAAATATTCTGTGGTAACTGTGGAATAGTGCAATAGCGACCAACAATTTTATCGGTCTTTTTAGCTGAAACAATACATTTTTTATCTATATTTAATTCCACGCCGACCCTGTAACAATTTTTCCTGCGAGCTACTGTTTCTTTTCTTCCAGGATAACATCCTAAAGACCTTGTACGGTAAGTGTAGTAAGATATCTGTCGTGCTAAAAGTCATAAGAGCGAGGAAAATATCCTACAAGATATATCCAACAACGTGGTGGAAAGTTTTCAGTAGGGTCGGTTGTTGCAAAAACCTGCAGGATATAACTAACATCCACAGGATTTTTAAAAACCCCTGGCTGCCAGCGCAGGATTTCAAAAGTTTTTTTCAGCGGGAGTAATCGCGTTTTCCAGAAATCCGGATTTCCAAGAAACCGAGTGTAGAGCTCTTCAAACTTTTTACTAATATAAATGGAATCAGCACACAGGAAAAGGAACAGCAAAATAGATTTTTTAGGATTAATAACATTTTTTCGTGCATTTTATTTTCCAAAGGTCCTGGTTTTCAGAAAAATCCAGATGAAAGCATTACTGAGCTTTTCAGAGCATCTGAAAACTTGTAAGTATGTGTTCATAGACTTTCTTATTACTTTTAAAGCACATCTTCACATAGCTAACCATTGTCCACTGTGGGAGAATCGTTGGAAATGTAAAAGCTGTGAAGTCAACAGCTTTGACTCGGATGAATACTGCTCATAAATCGGGTTTTCTACAAATTATGGAAGGCCTTGGTGAAAATTCGACTTCTGTCGCAATCTCTGGCTCACAGTGGGCAACCATGTGGACATTAGGTGAAAAAACGAAAGTGGACTTTGGCAAGTTCAAATAGCAAGTCATATACTTGGGCAAACGCTACATCTTTTTGCCACCGGAAGTTTTTTTCTAGGTGTCATAATTAGCGACAAAATCGCCATGTAAATTTTTGTCGGAAAAACAGGGCGATTAAGTTAAAAGAATTATCTTCGTCAAAACAAAGTACGATTTTCGCAAAACTTATACACCGTGCGAAACTAGACCTTTGACTCTATCTATTCCTAAAAGAAAACTTTTCCAGAACGCTTTATTACCGAGAAAAAAAATTTTCTTTCTACGCTAAGTGTGTTCCAAAAAGCATACCGTAGTATAGTGGTGGGTGCGCGAAGGTAAGCGAAGCTCCAGGTTTAATGAAATTTTCAGCGAACATTCGTCTACTAACGATATATCGACGCTGTTAGCGCAAACTAGTGCAACTGCTCTTGGGCTGAGTTATAGGTTTTTGCAGAAACCCGTTGGTTTTCCAGGTAAAATCATATTATCTCCTTTTGGAAAGACATTTATTCAACAATAATATCATATTCGGAATTAGCGTGAAAAATTGCATCGAATGATATATAATTTACAGCAGTTTTCTGGGAAAAAATTATAAGTTTTCGTGGAAGGCTAAATTTGAGGCAGCACCGTGGTACTTGAGACCGGTAACTTTTATATCGTTAGAAAAGAGATCTGGAGGCCTAAAAATAATTATTTTATAGGTTTCCGAGCACGGCTGATTCAACGGACTTATTTAAAAAATTCTAAACTGGTTTTGCAAAGGTTTTCTATAGACAGGATCTCTGGAAAACCCTTAAAACATGGATTTTGAACTTTGTAAGTGACTTTAGAAAGAGCACACTCGAAAACCTACAAAAACATATCTGAGAGATCTTTTCAGCGCTTTAAAATCCAATGTCCACATGCCTAGGCAAAATGGCCCACTGTCCGACTTCGTCTCTAGCCTAGAATTCAACTATTCAAAACGTTAAAAGTTGATTTATAAGACAATGATGTGTAAACATTAGCTTAGTTTAATATTTTCAGCTATTTTTCACTGATGATCTTAATAACATTTGCATCACTTTCATCATTCGAACTATAGATGATGTATTCGCTGCTGGATATTATTTAGACGGATAATCTCACTTCAACTTGAAACATTGTCCCCTTAAGATGTACACATTGAGCAACTTGCTGTTCTACACGACAAGATCCTTAAAACAGGTGATCACTTTTAGTCATCTGCCTCACTCCATTTAGAATATCATATCTTTTTGTAAAGAGTCGACCGAGATCATAGTAGAATTTGAAAATACACCGTTATACACGTAAAGAAGGAGTACTAACAGAACAAGATTTGCTCATGTTTACAGTTGGAAAAAATACAATACAAAAAACAAAATACAGAAATTCTTGCCTTATTGCCTTTCTCCGTTATTCAGCCATCCCAGATTATTCAAAACATCAACATTATTTATAGTACATATATGATAATCATAAACCTACCAACAGCTTTAGTTGTTTAATGCAGGCGCATATTACAATATTAATGATTTTTCCCGCATGAAGGAGGAGTAAGAATTCTTTATGAATGAGCAAGTGAATAAGCATCTGTTGAGTTTAACTCTCTAGAATATAGTCGAAATTCATCCATGGCGCCGTAAAATTGTCCAGGTATGACTGGTGATGATGTACAATTTGTTCCATTTAATGGATTTCCTAAAGTGATTGTATTAGGTACGCCACTTGCTAAGTAACTAAAGGAACTTCTAACACCATATAATGTACCGTTTATATACATCCGAACACCATTTGTAAAACTGTATGTTTCGACAATATGAGTCCAAACGTTTACAGGCAAAACGGGTCCTGTTATATTGACCAAGCTTTTGTTCCAGTTTTGAGTAATAATCTCTCCCAATGAACTCAGTCCGCAAGATATCCAAGTATTGTGTAACTTTAATTTATGTGAATGTTGAAAGTAGTATTGATACAAGCCACCTATACCAGAGATTATTGTTTTATCGAACAGCGTTGTCGCTTTGACAGTATATACCTGTACACGTATATGAAGACACCTTTTGTTAAATGTAGTCTGCCATCTTCAAGTGTGTTAAAAAAAAAAGTTTACTCTACGGGAAACGTATATCAGCAGCAGTTCAAAATAATTTGCCTCTTAAAGAAGTAAAGGTCGTGTATGAGAGTGACGATAATAGAAAGAAAGGAAAAGAAACAAAAACTAATCCTTCCCAATCCGGGAATCGAACCCGGGCCGCCGCCGTGAAAGGGCGGAATCCTAACCACTAGACCAATTGGGACAAGAGTGTTCTTCTGACAGAAGTGTCTCATCAGTCCACACATTCTCTTCGAAATAAGAAGCAGTTAAGTAC
>CAJNOQ010001136.1:0-35407 GCA_905250885.1 Didymodactylos carnosus | reverse complement strand
CATGCGTAGCAAAACCCTTAGATCCTCGTTTCCGTGCACCGAAGTGAACCCCAAAAATTTCTTCTATTTTTAATTTGTATGCGCACATACATAAAAAATTATCGTTTTTCTTTAGTCTTGCGCGTGGTTTCTTGTCTTCTTTTTTGTTGTGTGAAAAAATTATAATCAACAAACAAATTTTTCATTCATTTATTTTGGCCAATTTTTTTGTTGTTTATTGGATAAAAAGACATAGGTAGAGACAGAATGTCAACAAAAAGAAAAAACGTCACGCATTACGTTAGATGTGTAATGGTAGCTATGCCATAGCGATTGGTACGTGCGGATAGATAGCATTAACACATTTCAAATATTTCTTCTAATCTTCTCACCTCTTGGTAAAATAAAAAGTGTTTTCCAGCAATACTTATTCAGAAGACGAATGTTGTAGATTTTTTTAAATGATTCAATTTAGAGTTATTGTTATTGATTACTGAAGTGAATCTATTGCAATTGACTGTCAGCTAGTGACACGATACCGAAAAAATATGACGATTGTTCTTTTGAGCAATAATGCTGCTAATAGAAAAAGCCAGTAGCGCTTAGCCCAGTGAGAGTATTAAAATTTGTGATTTTTTTCAGTTAATGGTTTTAAAAAACTATTTTAACCGACATATAGTCTGATATTTTTACATCGTTAAAAAGTAACGGTTACAATACTGTGCATGGCAAATTCATCGCCGTCATAATATTTGATTGCTTATTAAACTAGCGCCATGGTTTTAAAATTTCAACGCACATACCTGGGAAGATATCTCAGAATGTAAAAAATCAAAAAAGTTTTTTCAATGTAAAGTGAAAAATCATAAAAATTTCATATCATCTCAGCGAAAAGTCGTCGGAAGCTGGGAGTTTACATTGTAGAAGTCACTTCACTCCATCATACATGCACCATGTTTAACTAAAAATGAGAATCTTTTCTCAAAAGAGGATATACCCTTACAATGTAACCAACTCGGTTGTAAAAAACTAGGTTTTTTGTCGGTTTTGTATTCTTTTTTTGTGATAATGGTTTCTATTTCCCTTCCGAAGAAAATGGAAGAAAGAGTAAATGAATGAAATGAAATAAAGTAGCGAAAGAATGATGATAGGATCTTCAAGAATGGGACACACTAGCCGTCTCGACGCTCAATAACCACCGGGTTAAGAAGTGCAGATGGTCTCACCTGGCGACACAACATGCATTCATGGGGACATTTGACAAAAAATCAAAAGTGAACTTGATGTAGATTCAGATAAAGAAAAATAGACTTCAAGACATTCGCTGTCGAATGGCATAAAATATTTCTTTCATCTAGTATCGAATTAAAAGAACAATTCTCTTGGCTATTTTGTGAATAACTATTGAACGAAAATAAATAAAATCTGCTAATTCCACTAGTGTGTTTTCGACGATCCCTATGTCTAAAACAGTGATAGCAACAACACAAATGATAGCAACAAACCCACGAAAGAAAAAGATCTTCGTGCGTTCTGGTTAGGCCAGAGGGTCGAATTTTACAGGGAGCTCTGGGACTGCTGAAGCTTCCGTGGAAACCTCCAGAATATAGCGTTTGTTCTCGATAACAATGACATATTCGGAAATGGCGCTTCGAATTGCATCGAGCTGTATATAACACAATAAGTTTTGGATAGAGAAAATATTCATCAAAATTTTTTCTCATGAACTTGTAAAGAAAGTCGATTTTTTGAAAACGTGATTTTTTTTTTTATAATTAGCCATGAAAAAATAGTTTACGAGCAAAAAATTCTGATGTTCCATTTACCAACTGTTGAAAAATGCACACTATGGATGGGTACACACCTCCATACAAAAGTTATATTTCCTGCACGGTGCATCCGATTTGAATGGAATGTTTAAAAGTTGCATGCTGTATATTGAATAGATCATGATGAAAATTTCAGCCTAAATTATTGAATGATGCACAGAACACAGTGATGGCTGTTGCAAAAAACCGAACTAACGGGCGTTACAGAAAGAATGACGTGATTTTTATTTTCAGTTTTTCTCTTCTTCCTTTGAATTCAGAGAGTTCATCTTATTACCAAAAGATTCCCCATTCATTTCTCTACAAAATGCTGTATAGAAGATGATCCTAAGGTTTGAGACGCTGTCTTAACTGAACAAACATCGAAATGTCCGAAAAACTTAAAACATAAAAAAGTGTATTTTATCAGTATAAAGTTGAACGTATGCGTTGTGTCTGGAGCAAGTAGGACAAAATGTAGCTCTTAAAATTCTCTACCGATTGCGGATATTCAACAGTTATTTCTCTGTTTTCAGTAATGATTTTTGTAAAAGCCCTATGACCGTTTTTTCAGCTTTTTCAACCTGCATTTTAGGGCTATTTGTAAAATGAATATTGCTCAGACAAAACTGAACCAATCAAGCACATTCTTGCGTCATTTGAAGACAAATGTTTGGTCTACTCGACTCATGTGCGAAACCTTTGATGTAACTTTTCTGAATAATGGCGATGTTGAAACTAGCGCATTTTGTTTAGTAATGGCTTCCAGTTATTAACTAGTCATTTTTACCACATTATACTGATGAGAAGAAAATGAGTCTTGCGCCATCTGAAAGAGGACATCTAAACGTCCTAAGAAATGATGTGCTATCTTCTTCCAATCACTTTCAAAATGAAGTTCAAACTTCAAAACTATCATCGGAAAAAATTTTTAAGTTTTACAGACATTTCGATGTTTGTTCAATTAAGACAGTGTCTCAAACCTTAGGATCGTCTTCTATACACCATTTGGTAGAGAAATGAATGGAGAATCTTTTGGTAATAAAATGAGCTCTGTGAGTTCAAAGGAAGAGGAGAAAAACTGAAAATAAAAACTACGCCATTCTTTCTGTAACACGGCTTATCCACGTAAAGCGATACTTCGCTGATCAAGTTTTTTTCTTTTTCATCGGGAAATCGATAGGAGCCCATCACCAGACGTAGTTTTTCATGCTGATCACGAATTCGGCCTTTATTTTGAAAAAGAACTGACTTTTCAATTAAAAAATTTCAATTTAAAATTTTTGAAATCTTTAATTTTAATTTTCTGACCTGGAGATTTTCATAAAATAATTTTAAAAATATACTGTCGAATAGAGAATTCAATTCTCTAGAAAATAGCTCATTTTGTTTTGAGAAATATTTCTCAGTCGAGGTACAAGGGCTGCCAACAAGTTTGAACTCCCGACTCGATTTAAAAGCCCGCAGCACCTTTTGGAACTTTGTTTGCAAGTGGAGTATCTTCAGGAAGGCTAGAAGTACTCAAGCCATAAGTATGAAGTTGTTTGAAGAACGTTGAGTACCCTAAAATGGTGTGACAAAAAGATGTGTAACAGCGTTGCGGAAAACGTAACGCTGTTACGTTTGTTTTTTGCTTTTTTTACGCGAGTAAAAATAGTTAGAAGAAAAATTTTTTTACTGCTGAAAAGCTCGTTTGATGCTCTACAAAATTTGCTCTAGGAGCATTTCATTTGGAAAACAACTGTCGGAGGAAATTAGAACTTTAGCAAGAGCACTCCGAATTTAGGGTCGTTTTATGTAACAGCCTTACGCGATGAAAAAGCCTTTTTCGAAGCTCCAGACTTCAACCAAAAAACTTCGTTTCGTTCGTCTCAGCATACATAGAGTATGATGAGCTGCGTCGAATGGCGTTTGAACGAACTTTCTAGCTCTCAAACTTTCCGACATAATTGAGAAAAAGTGTGTCAAAAACGTAACAGCGTTACGTTTGGACAAGCCGAACACTCGTTAGTTTTTCCAGCGCGTGATAGTTGACCCAGAAGTGTTTTGATTTAGAGACATATCCAATTTTTCCGAAATGAATGCGAACGATTGTTAGAATTCTTTTTTATATTTGACCAAAATCATTCACTGGTTGTTAAAATGTAACATATTTCTTCTTATTGTGCTTTTTACACGCTCAGATCTGCATTGGCAAGTGACTTTTAAATTGATTTGTTTAAGTGTTCTTTTAGCTGCAAGTCTTTAACTGTTTTGGATTAAAAGCAAGTTTTCCTCTTAGATGTAGCGCTGCTTCAAACTCGAATTTCATAAAGTCCATAGGATTTCATTCCGTTGTTGAAATCATAAACAGCAGAACGAAACAAATTACGCTTATTTCACAATAAATTGTAATACGTTAAGTGTTGTAGTTGTCCGTAACTAGAGAAAAAGAGATCTCATAAGGTTCCTTTATCTATAACAGTAAGAATTTCATATGATTTTGTAAGAATTTCAACACGAGAGTAAAAGTATTGAAAGAATACCCCTTTTGGTTTCCTCTATATCCACTATTTTTTTTCGGTCCCTTTTTGGATAGAAAACGAGTGAGAAAAAGCGAGATATTGTCTGTCTATATACCGTTAATATATATCGTACATATTGTCACTCTGACCGTATTCAGCTTTTTTACCTAGTAAGTAAAAAATCTATTTTTCTATGTAGGAGAAAAGAATATGATTAATATAGTAAACATAGAAAAAAAATGATTCTATCATTTTTCTTTCTCTATATTTCTCATGTTTTTGTCTAGTGGTGAAAACAAATTTCACAACCAGTTGAAAGCGAAGTATTTTTTTTCTCTCTCTTACCCCGAAAAAAAACACGTCGTTTTTATTCATTGAGCTTTCATTTGGTGTGAGTTTGATTTATAAGACCAGTGCAACGACAAGTTTTTTGTATTCATTTAGGTTAGTATGATAATGTGGAACCTTTTCTACCTTACCGAAATCTTTGAGAGAGTAATATCTGCTACACATTTATAGAATATCACTTAAGGCTTAAGAGACTTTATAATGCTGAATAGTAAGCACTTTTAGCTAGAGCTAAAAAACTTATATCATCTTCTCGTAACTGCTCAGGTGAATTACTCACTGCAGTTCGGATAGTAAGTTATAGACTGAACTGAGCATAACTGAACAATGTTTATAGTTGTCATTGTGAATATTACGAAACCAGATTAAACTGCGTTAGATGTTTATACGGATACCAAAGTGATAGGTAAAAATGATATTCTTCAAAATTTCCACTTAATGGCAAAAATTGCCCCAAATCCATTTTGGTTGAACGAAAACGAAATTTAAAACTTTTTCAAGTATAGATTTTGCTGAAATTTAATTTGTAGCGCTCAACGGTAAAAAATACTTTTTCTTTTGTTTTTTCATTTCAGTAACATAAATTAGACGATGTCGTCTTCCAAAAGTTCAGCACCTCAGACGGGTCCCGTTTATCGTATTCCACCATATTATTATATTCATGTGTTGGATCAAAATACCAATGTATCACGATTGGAATTGGGACCAAAAACATTTATTAAACAAGATAATGAAACAGTTACCATTGGACCGGAGAAAATGATCACTGTACCACCAAGACACTACTGTGTTGTTGAAAATCCTGTGGTGAAAAATGAAGCTGGAGTAGTACAGTTTGACCAAAATGGCCAAGCAAGATTATCACATGCCGATTTAGATATAAGACTTGAAAAAGATTATAAAGAACCATTTCCCTTGTATCCTGGTGAAATTTTAAGACAGGTACATTGAATGTCTATACTATTAAAGGTGTTTTTGGGTAGTAACTGTTTCCATAATTCTAGCCTGTTACACCGTTGAAACATGTTGTGGCTAATTCCGCATTAAGATTAAAAGCTGTTTTGGATTTTGATGATAATGGAGAGCAACGAAAAGCAGGAGATGAATGGCTATTTGAAGGACCAGGTAAATAACTTTATATTTATCAAACATTCATTCAGTACCATTGATCGTCTAACTTTGTTTATTAGGAACTTACACACCACGCAAAGAAGTATCTGTTGAAGAACAAATTCGTGCTACTGTGATTGGTACAAATCAAGCAATACGTTTAAGTGCTAAAAAAGAAATAATTGATCGAATGGGTCAACGTCGTGTAACCGGTGAAAACTGGTTAGTTAAAAAATCGGGTGCCTATTTACCATTGGCTTATGAAACAGTGGTCAACGTTGAAAATGCTTACGTTCTAACAGATAAAAGAGCTTTGCATCTACGTGCACTAAAAACATTCACAGATGATTTCGGTCAACAACGAAAAAATGGTGACGAATGGTTATTGACAACAGAACAAACTGAAACACATATTCTAAATGTTTATGAAGAACTTGTAGCCAATGTTGATGTAACAACGCTCAATTCACGACAATATTGTGTCATTTTAAATCCAGTTTCAGGTAAGATCGTTAAATGTATAACGGTGAGTGAGAGATTATAATTGTTCATGACTTCTTTTTTAGCTGATGGTAAAAATCAGTTGGGTAAAAAGAAATTAGTTGTTGGCGAAAAATCATTTTTTCTACAACCTGGTGAACGATTAGAAAAAGGAATTCAAGATGTATACATATTGGGCGAAGACGAAGGTGTTATATTGAAATGTATTGAATCATTCGATGACGACGAAAAAGATCAAGGGCCACGTATGCCAGGTAGGACGAAGAGATTTGGCTTATTGTCAGTGGTTTGCACAGGGTAGTAAAATATCGATTTTAATGTAGATGAACTATCGATGCTTTCTTATAAAAAATCAAGTCTATGACTTGACTGATTATTGATTATTTCTAAAAAATATTTGAATTTTTTCAGGTGACAGATGGATGATAAGAGGACCAAGAGAATATATACCACCAACACAAGTCGAAGTACTACTGAGAAGAAAAGCAATACCTTTAGGTAAGTTGACTGTTATTCTTCTGTTATTATAGGCTATTTCTGACCTATTGTGTATTTTATTCAGATGAAAATGAAGGTATCTATGTTCGTGATATTAAAAGCGGTCGTGTTCGAGCGGTCGTTGGTCAAACGTACATGTTAACGCAAGATGAAGAACTGTGGGATAAAGAATTACCACCACAAGTTGAACAGTTACTATTAAGAGATCCATTAGCCGACAGAAATGTTAAAGTAAAAGATTCAGATAGCAAAACAACTTCGTCAGCATCACAATCATCAAAACGTGATAAATCCAAAGTAGTTACATATCGTGTTCCACATAATGCAGCCGTACAAGTCTACGATTACAAAGCAAAACATTCGAGAATTGTTTTTGGACCTGAATTAGTCATGTTGGGACCTGATGAACATTTCACATTAATCAATCTCTCTGGATCTACTCCAAAAAAACCAAATCAAATCAAATCATTGGCATTACTATTGGGCCCAGATTTTTTTACCGATGTCATCGTTATTGAAACAGCTGATCATGCTAGACTATCACTTCAGTTATCTTACAAGTAAGTCAGATGAAAACATCATCTCTCAACATTCATGCGAGTTTCCTTAATTTCAGTTGGTTCTTCGATATCAATGATCGTACCGATGAGAAAGAAGGGGCAAAATTATTTAGTGTACCTGATTTTGTTGGTTAGTTTATCTTCTTTTCTCATGTTGATCAGTTGTTACCTTTAGATGCCTTTGTTTAGGTGATGCCGCTAAAGCTATTGCTAGCCGAATTCGTGGTGCAGTTGCTGGTGTTCAGTTTGACGATTTTCATAAAAACTCAGCCAATATCATTCGTGCTAGTGTATTTGGTTTAGAAGTTATACCGGAAACAACAGCATCCACTGATAAACAATCAGTGCCTCAGACCCGTGTTCGTGATCGTTTTGTATTTCCACAAAATAACTTAGTTATAACATCCATCGATATCCAGTCAGCTGAACCGGTCGATCAACGCACTCGAGATGCGTTGCAGAAGAGTGTACAATTAGCCATTGAAGTAAATGCTATCCGTTTTTTTAGCGAATACAAAATACTTATTTAAAGTTTTTCTTGTAGATAACCACAATGAGTCAGGAAGCGAGTGCTAAACATGAAGCTTCAAGACGTGAACAAGAAGCAAAAGGCTTATTGGAACGTCAACGAATTAAAGATGAAGCGGGAGCCGAAGAAGTAAGTACTGCATCGCGATTAATAAGTGCTCTTCGCACTGATTTGTGGAACGTTGCATGGGTTAACTATATTTGAAGTAAAAATTATAAGTTATGATTTTGCTAGTAGAATAGTTTCCTTGAAAGACGCAAATTAACATATGAAAGATTTGCTTTAACTAAGCTAACTTCTTTCTCTTTTTGTGTATATAGGTTCGTAAAGCTCTTTTGGAATTACAAGCGCTGTCCGCTGCCGTTGAGAGCACTGGTCAAGCCAAAGCCGAAGCTCAGAGTCGTGCAGAATCAACACGTATTGAAGGCGAAGCAGCCGTTGAACAAGCACGTTTAAAAGCTGAGGCAACGAAAATTGAAGCCGAAGCCGAATTAGAACGTTTGAAATTAGCACGTGAAGCAGAAATTAAATTTTTGCGAGAATCTAATGAGCTTGAAATAAATAAAAAACAAAACATCTCAAAAATAGAAATTGAGAAATTTCAACTACAAGTAGAAGCCATTGGTGCAGATACAATCCAAGCTATTGCCACATCGGGCCCAGAAACACAAGTAAAACTGTTACAAGCACTTGGCTTACAATCAACATTAATTACAGATGGTCGTAGTCCAATAAATCTCATGGGTTTTGGTCAAAGTTTATTAGGTGGTGGAGCTGGTGCTCTTTAAAAAAACATTCTAGTATCCACGATTCTCGATGACAACCAATATATACGATAAAGAAGCTTCAGCTTCTCCGTCCTTATACACTCCTAAACATTTATGTTTGGCTATTTTTATTGTTGTACTCTATCTCTTATACTGTATGTTATTTTTATTTCGTAAAAAAATGTGATGTGCATTTTGATCTCTGTTCTTGTGTCTCGTTTTTTGTTTGTTTTTAGTCTCGTTTCGTTTTCATTATTAAAAAAACGTGTTTTTAGTGCAAATTTAAGTTTATAACAGAAAATAAATAACTTAAATATGACAACTTGAATTGATCTTGACTGAGTTATGAATTTTTGAATTTACTCAAAACTAGACAGAATTGGTATTTCACCTAATGTACGTTTCCACTAGATTTTGGGAAGTGTTTTGAAAAACAAATGTTGCCACCGAATTCAGCATAGTCGGTGACCTATGTTTTCATTAAGCCTAACGACAGAGGGGTCGTAAGGCTTCAAGAAAAACGCCCATAGCTCCCGAACCATGGCTTTTCGAGATGTCACTTGGATCTGGTTTTGTAGAGAACACCTTGGACTATCCATATATGAAAAAAAATTGATAGATTTCTATGCAAAACTCTGGAATGATAAGCTGATTTTCCAGAGATCCACTTAGAAATCCTCCAGCGATAGACGCAAACATTTTGATTTCTACATATTACTATGTGTCCCGGCCTTGGCTACACGATGGCGAAAACCCGGTCTCGATAGCTCATTCCGCTCACATGTCGCAATCACCCATACTATATTTTGAAATGGATAGTAGTACAAACTTGCAAATAAAGTCGGAGATCAGATCAAGTTGTAGTTTATCAGAGAGTCATATCTTGTAATATGTTTTTGAACTAACAAAGTGAAATGTTTTTACTGTACGTTAAACAGAGAAAATAATGAAATTAGAGCGAACAAATATCTGCAGGGAGAGGACGATGGCTTTACCATATTCACATAGATACATCATCTCATCTAAATTTGTTTCTTTTTTCTGACTGATATTTCATGTTTGAAAATTTTCGCTCGCGTCTCAGACCTTTTAAAAAACTAAATTAAGATGATATGGAACATACATGTGAACTTGTTTTGAGTTATAGCTATTTTATTTATTCATTAGTCTTATTCCAACATATTCACATATGCCCGTTCATGCCTTCACACAACATGCATATGACTCTGATTGTGCCAATCTGATGGAAAAAACAAAAATATATTTTTTGTGCGCTTTAAAAGTTTTAATTGAATACGATGTTTCTTCTCAGCACAATTTTGTAATGATGAAAAAAATATTTTCTTTGCAAAACTAGAGTATATTTTTTGATAAGAGCAGCTTCAAGGTGAAAATTCTTGAATGATATGAGTGTTTGCAGCTATAATTATTCTGCACAGTACAACTAGTGAAACAATAAACTTAGCAAAGAAAACAGTGACAATTTCAGCGTAATTTAAATTTTTGAAAATTAAGATGATATGATATAACAACTAGATATCTCTTATTTTCACTGATGTTCACCTTACAGTCTTATGTGGGTGTTTCATTCATCTTTCAAGGTCATTTTTTTTATCGATCGAAATAATCTGGGGTTATCTCTTTGCTCCTCACGAAAAGTGAAACACATTTGTCTTTGTGTTTTCACCTTAATTTCGATTACTTTTTGTTTTTGTTTTGTGATTGTATTTGCATCAACATTCACGATTTACTTCGCGTTCCTTCTACTTTTTTTCGGATGAAACGAATCAGAAATACATATAATGAATTTGTCTTTTAACGTGATTATTGTGATCAAAACGGCGAAGTCGCGTGTAGCATTTATTTATTATTCGTATGTTTTTTCCATTACCATGACAACACATTAGTCACTGAAGAAAAACAAATAGACAGTAAACACTTTTTTTTGAAGTATGTGGGAGCAATCTTTAGACTTTCAATTTTTTAAGAAAAAAATCGAGGCCGAAGTTGGTAAAAACAAA
The DNA here is from genome assembly GCA_905250885.1 of Didymodactylos carnosus. Taxonomy (NCBI): domain Eukaryota; kingdom Metazoa; phylum Rotifera; class Eurotatoria; order Philodinida; family Philodinidae; genus Didymodactylos; species Didymodactylos carnosus. The sequence goes on along the minus strand of CAJNOQ010001136.1, from coordinate 24,782 downwards.
GAATTTCAATAATATTCGAAATTTTGGACCTCAATTTAATAATGAATCTAATGATTTTAGGGCAGTCGACTAGAGGGTACAAAGGCGATTTCGCAGTATTATTATTATGTTCGATTTTTCATTTTTTTCTCAAGTAATATTACCTTTATCTAATCGTTTTTGAAACAATGGAACACGAGAAGCAGTTTAACATTTCTGTAAATCTTTTGTATCAAACTCCATTTAGTTTTAAAGATCCCTTTTCACCACTACTGCAGAAAATTAATTGGGTGTTGTTCATGCTAAACAAACGTAAGAACTGAAAAGTGAATATCGAACCAAATTTGATGCCAACAGTTTCGAATAGTTTCAATGTGCAGTTTTGTTAATCCTGTATGGTCTTTCACTTAAACAGAGTTTTCAACTTTTCAGCTACAGAGGTTGTGTACACATCGGTATGATCTCTATGGAACTCACTCATTCTTCAGCTATGGTTATTACCAACTCTGTCATTTGCGAACATACAAATGCTTAATCATCGATATATGCTGATATTGAATCCAAATTTTGTTTTTATATGAATGAGTTCTATGAATAAAAAAGCAATAAAACAAAATTGCTACAAAAAAAGAAACAAATACGTACAAATAAAGAAAAGTACTACAACATAAGTGTACTGAAATAAAACAACAATAATAAAACATTAAACAATACATATCACTGTCATGATAAAAAACAAAACATGTAACATACATCTGACACTCTCACGCTGTGGAAGACGTTGCTTCCATCTCTTTCTCTTCAGTCTGTGTCATTAAAAAGAAAAAGAAAAAAGGTTATACAAAATTCTAAAAAATTGTCAGTAATGCTATTTAATTGGTTGTTGAAAGTAAGGACGATGTTGCGGAAGTTGGTTGTTGGATATTACCAACCATACTCATGGCTGTATTAAACAAATTTATAGGCGATCGACCATCTGTGATTAATGTTGATTTGATACCTAATGATTGTAATAATTTTACTTGCATATCTGGACCAGATGTGGCAATTGCTGAAAAAAAAAATATATAGTTGTAGAATGATGTTATAGTAGTGCAGATCAACAAGTTCACCTTGAATGGTTTTTGCCCCAATAGCTGCAACATGTTTTTGAAATTCTTCTATTTCAATATTTGTCATGCGTTGTGCTCGATCAACTTCTAATTCAGATGTTAGTTTTGAATATTCTAATTCTAATTCACGTGCTTTTGTTAAACGATATAATTCAACTTCAGCTTCAATTCTAGATGCTTCAGCACGAAGACGAGCGGTATCAACAGCTGCTTCACCTACAAAAATAACAATAAAATTAGAGCTATTAGTTATTATCCAGGAGATGGATGTTACCTTCAATTTTCGCTGATTCTGCACGACTTTGAGCTTCGGCTTTCGCTTGTCCCGTTGCTTCAACAGCAGCAGATAATGCATTCAATAACAACAAATTACGACGTTCTTTCTCAGCTATATGAACAAAAGAAACATTTAGGAGAAATAATTAATAGAGTGCATTGTTACCTTCAGCTTCATCATGAATTTTTTGTCGTTCCAAATGACCACGAGCTTCTTGTTCAGTTTTTTCAGCAACATGCCTAAACAGAAAGTGAATTATGCAAATCTTGTAATCGTTAAAAGAATGTATTTGAGAAGAATGATTAACTTACTTGGCATGGGCTTCTTGTGAATTTGTAGTAATCTAAAACGAAAACAACAAATCAAAATTATTTTAAGTATTTTCATTTAGTAAGTACGCACTTCAATGGCTAATTGTACACTTTTTTGCAAAGCCTCTCGAGTACGTTGATCAACAGGTTCAACTGATTGGATGTCAATGGATGTTAATACTAAATTATTTTGGGCAAACACAAAACGATTATTCACTTTTGATGTGCCTTTTTCTATGCCAAATACACTAGCACGAATTATTCGCGCTGAATTCTAAATGGAAAATATACACAAAATAAATAATTCAATATGTTATTTTTTTAAATTAAGCAAAAATTTGGCCAAAAATTCATGACAATTTGACAAACTATCTAAGTTGTATGTAAACTGACCATCAGTATGTGAATCTCTTAGTCAAAACTCTTTTCGAGGTCTAATCACCAATGTATTTCTAAAACGCTTCTCTGTCAGTTTACTTGCATGAAACAACCACTTACTTTATGAAAATCATCGAAATTAACACCAGCTACTGCACCTCGAATTCTAGCTGCAATTGCTTTACAAAAATCGCCTGTTAAAAAAAGAAGGTATTATCAATTACTTAATATCAGACATGATCTTAGCACATACCAATAAAATCCGGTACGGAAAATATACTTGCAACTACTTTTTCATTATCGTCATGTTTAATATCAAAATGCCAACTGAAACAAAAAGAGTGGAGAATGAGAATAAATATCTAAGAATAAATTGCTGTATCCTTACTTATAAGACAGTTTCAATGATAAACGTGCATGATCAGCTGATTCAATAGTAACAATATCCGATGAAAATTCCGGTCCCAATAGTAAGCAGATCGCACGAATGCGATTTGGAAATTTGGGTTTACCACCAGACAAATTAAGCACTGTAAATTGTTCATCTGGACCAAGCATAACTACAGATATAAACGAGAAATAGTAATGAAATTTCCTTTACGAAACAAAAAGCGTTCTTCGTTTACCTAATTCTGGTCCGAATACAATTCGTGCTTTCTTTGCTTTATAATCGTACATTTGAACGGCAGCATTATGTGGTACTCTATAAGTAATTACTTTCGATTTGTCTCGTGGTGGTATGAGAGCTTGTTGTTGTTGTTGTTTTTCAGTGTCTTCAAAATATCTTGGATCCAAATTTAATAATTGTTCCGTTTGTACTGGCAATTCTTTTTCCCATAATTCTTCATTTTCCGTTAGTAAATACGTATTGCCAATTACAGATCGAATTTTACCCGTTTTTACATCACGTACATATATGCCTTCATTAACATCCAATGGAATGGCTTTACGGCGTAAAACAACTTCAGATTCAACAGCTGGTATGTAATCTTTTGGACCACGAATCATCCATCGATCACCGGGTGATCGAATAATTTTCTAAGAGAGAGAAGATGGATATTATAAATGGTACTCAGACTAATAATCATTGTGTTAGAAGACTTACTCCATCTTCTTTAAACGCTTCGGTACATTTTAAAATAAGTCCTTCATCTTCCTCTAATACATAGATATCTTGGATACCTTTTGCCAATTTCTCACCCGGTTGTAAGAAAAATGTTTTTTCACCCTGAAAAGCGACAAATAATTGAGAATAATTGTATTGTCACAAAAACAGCGAATCAACTTACTCTGACAAGTTCTTTTCTTCCTAATTGTGGCTTTCCGTTTTTACCCACTGGATCCAAAATAACACAGTATTGTCGTGAAGTTAATGCTGTCACCATGATATCTCCAACAACTTCTTCATAAACATCTGGTATGTATGTCTCGGTATCTTTGGCATATATTAACCATTCTTCACCATGTAAACGTTTATTACCAAAAGTATCTTTAAACGTACGTATCGCTCGAAGGTGAACTGCTTTCTAAACAGCAAAAAAAAATGTTTATAATTTCTCTTAGCAAAAACAAAACATCTCGCTAATCTTATTTGCTTACTTTATCTGTTAATACAATTGGCTGAACAACTTTGACAACTTCTTCGGTAGCCAATGGTAGGTAAGAGCCAGTCGTTCTATTTAACCATTCTTCACCGGTTTCACGAGGTTGACCATCACGATCAATCATTTCTTTTTTTGCACGTAATCGAACAGCTTCAGTGGGTTTCAAAATCGTAGCTTTTATTTGTTCTTCAACGGCAACTTCTTTTCGAGGATAATAGGTGCCTAAGAAAACAAAAAAAAACAATGATACTGGCGAAGATCGCTAAAAGAATGACGGAATAAAAAGAGATGTGCCGTTGTTGACGATCAGAAAATTAGGTCTATCATCGGCAGATTGTTGTTTCCTTATTACTCGTAGATATTAAGAAATTTTTATGAACATGTTTATCTTACCTGGTCCTTCAAATAGCCATTCATCACCAGCTTTAATTGGAGTTCCAGCCTCATCAACAAAATCTAGCACAGCTCGTAAACGTAATGCACAATTCGGTTCAATCACTTTTAAGGGAGTCACAGCCTTAAAAAATCAGAAAAACATGGCTTCAGCATCAATATGATGAATATTTACATTATTATTTAAGGTCTTCCAGGTCCCATATCAGATATTTTTTTAATTGACATTCTGCATGAGTGCGATAACTATTTTTGTTCAGTCACAATAGTCCGGGGCTTACCTGTTTTAATACTTCTCCAGGAAACAACGGAAACGGTTCTTGTGTAAATTTAATTGCTAAATCGGCATGTAACAATCGAACTTGTCCATGTGTATCGATAAGCACTTGTCCTTTTTTATCTCTCATTGCTGGATTTTCAATGACACAATAATGTCGCGGTGGAATGATAATATGTTTTTCTGGGCCTAAGAGAACTTTTTCATGATCTTGTTTAACAAATGTTTTTGGACCAACTTCCAATCGTGGTACATTGCTATTCTGATCTAATACGTGGATGTAATAATATGGTGGAATGCGATAAACGCCACTTGATTTTGGATCCGCCATTTTTTTTCTGTTTTATTTGAAGTAGACACCAATAATCTAAAACAAATAACGTCTTTTAAATAACTCTGATTGTCAATTTTTTTTATACCTATTGACGTGTCCACATCTAAGTACTAAAGAGACTTCGAGAAGTAACAATCTTTCGCCCGTATGTCATTTCTATTATGAACTCAAAAGATGTGAAATTGTCTCAGTTTATCTTCTTAAAATAAAGGATGGTAATAGATCACTGCAAGCTTATATTAAAAAATTAGTGGTCGATCTGAATAAGGAATTCTTATGGGTCGGCTAACGTTAAACAATAGCGATAACATCGTAGCAGTTGAACATCAAGTACACAGTACACACCTTTGCTGTTCGTCGGTTCTGTGTATAAACTTGTTGTTGTGACAAAAACCGAACGTTTTTATAAATTGAAGTCTATGATGTTTTTTTTTGAGAGAAATGAGAGAAACGAGAGAAAGAGAGTGAAATAGAATGATGATAGAAGAAATAGAAATATTATATTCTATAAAATGCATAGAACAAAATAACTTCTGAATGTACCCTAACTTTCAAAAATATTGTGCAATGACATCTGTATATGAATTACATGGCAATGCTGAAAGAAACACAAGAGTAGTTGACTCATACAATGCCGCCACGATTACTAGTCTGTACTTGCGCATCGAACAGAAAGAAAAATACTTTTTACCAGAAATACTTCGAGTAATTACACCTAGTCATGAATTTCAAAACCATTGTCAAATTAAATGCTTACAAAGTTAGATAGTCTTCATAAAAAATGTGTCCTGTTGAATCATGAAGCAACACTGATATCTAGTCAAACAATTAGCAATATTGCGATATGATATATTCTCATAAGTGTGATATTACTATTCATACTGCTGAATTATGAATAAACATGTTTTTCACCACAAAGTCTTATCTGAAACGGCGCCAGTACCACAGAGAATTTTTGATTCCTCCGTTCAATGTACCATCCAATTAAAGAAAGCCCATGGAGCTTCCTGAGCCAAGATCTTGGTTTGTTTGATTTTTTTCAGTAAGATCTTAACTCAAGATCTTGGATACAAGAAGTTTCACTAGAAAGCACATTAGGAGAGTTCATTAGGAGAGTTCATTTCTAATATTTCATTTACAAAAATGGAAAAATAAAATCTATTTTTGCTTGAAACCTAGTGTGCGTGAGCCTCGTACGGCTAAAAAAGTCGAGTGAGGCTCAAGCATATTGAGCCTCATATCGTCACTCGGTCCTTTATGCTACAATGTAACTGTATAAATAAAAGAAAGGTCACCAAACGGTTTGTTATCGAACATGTTCGCTACCGATCAGTGAGCCCTAGCTTGAGATTGTTGCATGCCTAGTCTGGACTAAAGACAAACGGAATGAAATTCAAGTCTTTGAAGGAACTAATCAGTGAGAAAATAGGTTAACTAAAGTACAACGTGAGCGAAGGTGTGTTCTACCGGATCACTACGGAACATGTTGGTGAAATGGTTCGCTACCAAAGGTTTAAAAAACTAGTTTATTAAAGCTAAGAACGTGAGAGCGAAAAAATACATGAAAACAATCTCTGTGAAACAGAAAAAATGGTGAAGATCACACCATACGAAGGAGCATTCATAATTACGTCGTAGCCGTAGATAGTCAAGTAAAGAAAAGTTTGAGTTAGAGCAGCAATTTTAAGTCTGTTTTGGTTCAGGAAGTTCAAAGTACCTTTAGGTTTCATTATATCTTATTTACGCTCTAACTAAAGCATACTTTTACTAATGTGGCTTCTGTAGCAGATTGATTTACTTTGTTTTCATGCAAAAATGTTTTTCCTCACTGTGCAAATAAAATAGACAGAAAGGTACAGCCCTAATTCGAATGTATCTTTATAAGGTTTATGGTCTTTTATCCTAATAGTTCCTCAACAGAGAGCTCGCCGACATCTCCGATGAGAAAAATATAAACTGTCATATTTGCAATCTTCGTCCGAACACGTTCCGTCACCGAACTATCGGATTGTTGCATGCCTAACAACGACGTAGCCAGGAATTTTAGGAGGTGGGCATAAAAAAATTTCTGATTTCTTAACATAGTTTTTTCCCGTTCTGTTTTTCCCGCACTGCTGTCCCGATGAACTTTGAAACCAGTTTTTCAAAACTCCTAAAAAGTAACCAAAACCTTTGTTAATGAGGCAGGATTGTAGTCCGCAGATTTCTGATTAAAATGAGACTCATCCTAGCTCTACACGACCTTTCTTTGCGAAGTTATAGAGTTTGCAAGAAAAACCCTAAATGTTCATTGTCAGCTCAAAGCTACAGAATAAGAAATTAGTTTAGGGCTTTTCTCGTAAATTCTACAACTTTGCAAAGAAAGACCGTGTAGAGCTGGGAGGTATCTCATTTTAATCAGAAATGTGCGTGCTACAATCCTGCCTCATTAACAAAGGTTTTGTTTATTTTTTAGAAGTTTTGAAAAACTGATTTTCCAGAAATTCGGTCTCTGAAGACCTATCGGCCAAAATGATTGTTATATTCGGAATCAGCATGGTCCATAACCCACTAGGTTTTAGCCCGAAAGCGATTTGCAACCTGGGGAGGTTTCCTCGTCAAATTTATACCGGAGATAGAAGAGCGAAAAAGAAAATCGATGTATTTTTGCTCAGCATTTTGTGACATGATCTTCCATGGGTCCTGGAAAACTCCCGTTTTCATCCAGTCACATTATGACTCTTCGAAAAAATGGTCCGATCGGGTCGAAATGTTTACCACGGATACTCCAGACCCTATCTCAGAATGAAAATTTTATTTTTCGAAAAATATGCTTTTCTTCTCTACACAATACAATATATACAGTTGATAATAGAACATAACGTACTACATTTATATCCTTTGTTCTTTTCACTCTTCCCCTGCCTAGGCAATTCTTACTTAGTATAAGATTACGCGATTTAAAAGGACTGATCTAAGAAAGAAACGCAAAAGAGCAGACCAAGTAAGAAGAATTTACATATGTCAAGACGACCTTTTTTCTTTTTCCTTCTTAACCATGCAGACAATTAATGTTAAAACTTAAAATACATCTACAATAAAATAACGTTAATAAAAGGGCCGATGAAAAACCTTTTGAAAAGTCAACGTTTGAAACTTCTGCTTTGTCATTTGTAGTTTATTCTCGGTTGTTTTCTTAAATATATCTCGAGTTTTTTATTCTCATCTCTATCGGCTTCTCTAGTTTATTATCCTTATTGCTAACCTGTTCTTTTACTCCGGTATTACTATCGGATTCAAAATATAAGGTACTATGCGCCTCTTCAAATAACTCGGGAACGCAAAGAGATATCGAGAAACGGTTTTCGTCAGTTTATGGCCAAGTCTGGGGCACATCGAACTATGGCAGAAAAAAACTTTTTTCTGGATCTTGAGGGGTTTTCCAGGTAGATCTTTGGAAAACCAGCTCCGTTCTCAGAAAACTAACATACAATGGCAGAAATCTTTTTGCATGCGTAGATAGTCCGGACGTTATTCTACAAAATTATGCAAGTCCCGGCTCTCTAGCTATCGTCGTTCGGACAGGGCACGTATCTATCTCCGAGTAGACATTTCTGGGAATCTCGAAATGCCATGGAATATAGGTAATGGACTACCCTAAGCATAGTGGCAACATTTTTTTTTGTGTGGAAATGAATATAGCTTCGCCAGAGGCATTTTTATGAAAAACCGTTTTTTCGTCTGTTACTAGCAAAAATTAAAATCCTTATATCTCGATCAAATCTCTTGCTGACTCAAGCAAATTTTCAGGAAAGACCTAAAACGTGCCATATATCGGTGATCACGCCGAAAAAGTGGTCCAACAGAACACTGATGCTTTGAGGTTTTTCAGAAGGTTTCTGGAAAACCTTAAACCAATGCCGGCTGAAATTTATCTTTTTCGTCTTTGATTATGCTTTATGAGCTGTCCGGAGCGTTTCCTGAAAATTTGCTTTTAAACTGTTTCTCGATATCTCTTTGCGTTCCCGAGTTATTTGAAGAGGCCTAACCTAAACTACGATTCAAAGTTGTATATACTTTTATATTCAATTTTGTTAAGATATGCCGGAGTTTTTCAGTTACTACATGTCTATGTGGAATGACTACCACATAGGATTGTATATTCTCTTTTTTCTCACTTATGTTTTCGTTTTTTCCACTTTTATTAATTTTCTAGAAAAAATTTACCACTACTCTTTGTGGATAATCACTGTTATTTAAAATTTGTTTCAACTCTAACATATCTCTTTCGTTTTCTTTATTGTTAATAATATAATAAGAATAATTATCACATATTATTATTCTTTTCATCATATTAGTAATTATATTTTGCTTCATAGCATAGCTATGATCTGAATCAAAATTTAATACTTTTGAACTAGACGTTGCTTTCTGAAATCAGCTTGTTTCTCTTGTTTCACTTATTTGATTTATCTGAATACTGACATTCAAACATACTATCTTGTGTTCTACTTCATATTCAAAAGTGAAATTGTAAATCATTCTTACTATTTAGATCTGCTACTAATTCCTGGATTTTCTTTTTATCCATTTTTGAAACTCACAGTATATCATCAATATATCGTGCTAATCCAATATAAGGATACTTTTGATAATCCCAGTTATACAGCAAAACTTCATTTAAAGCTATGTCCGCTAGAAATGGCGACATTGAACATCCCATCAGCAGATCTTTAATCTGTTTAAAAAAAAAGCAACTTTACACATAATACTACATATTGTATAACCGTTCAAACACACAAGCTTTTACTCAAACAGAACATGTGTCCGGCACACACTCACAATAAACAAGACAAAATACGTAAGATCCAGATCAGAACAATTTTTAAAAACGACGATAAATCACAAGAAAAAGAGCAATAATTTTGCTTCAAACTAAGTTGGCTTTTGAGACTTGTTTTAAATGGTTGTATGTTAGGTGCTAGGCTACTGTTTCAGAAGAATAGGAGACTGTTCCACTCTTTGGCAGTTGCCAGATAAAAGAAAAAAAAGTATTGTTTTTGTTCGAGGAATTGGAATATCTTCTGAATCTGAGTGGGATATTTGTTCCAAGTGATGTGTTCTAACGGTTGAATCAGTATGGTGATTCACAATACAGTAATAGCTCACTAATCTAAATACTTCCATCTTAGCGTCAAGTTTGGAAGTCCTATTGTGTTTGCTAGATCAGAATCACTAACTTTGTAGCCGAACTTTCGCGTTATAACCCAAGCAGCGGACCGGCGAACAGCGCCGAGCGGCTCACGATGTATAGGGTAGAGATTGTCAAAAAAGGAACAGTAATAATCCATTTTTCGTAAGGCGCATGTCGAAAATAGGTGTTGGCGTAGAAATGGCGGAGCGTCAAAAAAGGTACGGTTGATTGCTCCAGGCATCTGCTTGGAAGCTGGTGCAACTTTTTGTATATGGTATTTTGAAATTAGATCTTCGAAAAAATAACCTCATAGCAACTTATGATTAGGCTCATAGGGTAGAGGTTTGTTCTTGACACGAAGGATTAATGGGGTTCCTCACTTAGGTCTTTTTCTCAGTTTGTAGATAACACTTTGAAGTGTATACCCAAAAATTGTTCGAGTTCCGGACTTATAGTTTTTGAGATATGAAATTGTGAAGTTTCCACCCGTTTTTTTGTCCATTCTTTAAAATTTCAATTTGAAGAGCTAATTCTTTCGTCTTGGCACATCAACTTGCCTATGTAAAAAAGCTGATGTCATTCCTAATCAAAGTTTGGCGGAGAAATTTAAATTTTATTTTGTCGATGAAATTTTAGGGTAGAAAGTATTTTTAAAAACATCTTGAACGATGTTTCGCTTCAGAGAAGCATTTCGGCAAAAAACTCTGGGTATAGAAATTATTTAAGATGTCATTATGCTATAGGATGAACGAGAGAATTTTTAAAATTCGTTATAATTAATTTTTAAAATCAAAAATACTGATTTAAAAATTTTAAATTTTAGTGGAATTTAGTTTGAAAATTTATTAACGTGAACCAATCAGAGTGAACCAATCAGAGTTTAGCATTCGAAGGTTATAAATTGATCTATCTATCAGTAATTAACTCTATTAAATAGTCTAAGCATTTTGACATTTGATTTTTACATCATACACACATAGTACATAATCCCTATTTCTATGTATGTATCTAGAAATCAACAATTATTTACATATTTTTCTTTACACCATGCAACATCATTTCTGACTATTTTCTTTTGTTTGAATAACTTTATTTTTTCTATCTGTTTTATATTTTATTCTGATTTGATATCATTATGTTAGTCAACAAACAGTATTAAATCAGATATAATTTATGTTAACCACTCTGAATTGGCAAGATACAATGGCGATTCCCTATTTTTCCAGATGTAACTCTTCTTTTTTTATTGATTATAATAAATAGTTTAAATTAAACTATATTATTCACTCGACTTTTGATAAATATCCAATATACCCTAGTAAAATTCCTATAATTTTTCTGACAGAATTCGAGATATACCCTACCAGTATCCTACTAAGGTTTCGCTTTAATTTCTTAGGATCCTAATAAAATCCTACAGAATCCTAATGAAATCAGGTATACCTGAAAGTCATAGGATTTTCTAAGATTTTATTAGAATCTTAAACAAACTTAAGCGAAATTCTAGTAGGATCCTAGCATTTTAGGATCCTGCTAGGAAGTTATTAGGTGGATCCTACATGTTAGGATCCTGTAAGATCCTAGTAGGAAATAGACAGGAAGTGCGTAAGATTCTGTCTAGAATATTGTATTTTGGTAAAATCGAGCTGTAAGAAAGATGATTACAGATTCAACATTTGATTCTCGACCTTTATCTACAAACTATATAGGACATCAATTTTCTCTAGACATCATTAGACATTTCACCTATTTTCATATTCAAAAATAATTTGATAAGCTCATTTTTCTCTGTCATATCTATTTGACTGAACAGAGAGGTACATATATATCCTTCAATTTTTTTCTATAGATCTTATATTTAATTTTTTTTTTGTCATAATTACTACTGTCTTTCGTATTGTCTACTATATAACAGGTTATGCTCGAAATACGCCCGACTTTCCTTTGAAAGTTAAGACAATATCCAAAGATGATAACCAGATTTCGTTTGCGAATCGATTCTGTATCGTCTAGAAAAGCGTCATACAGGTGAAATCAACCGTGACTCAAATTGTTCAAAGACGAAAACAATTTTCATTTATGTGTCTCTTCCTTTCGGTAAACGATGGTCATCGATTTATTTTTGTGACCGAAGTGTAGTACCTTGATATTTTTCTTCTTTCCATCGTATATCTTCTCTTCTGCGCGAGAAAAATAGTTCAAATTTACCATTAAAATTTTTCATATTGAGCACGCCTACTCATTTACCTAAATCGTGTCGAACAAGAAAAAACCATTATTAAACTTATCTGGTTTTCAGTAAAGAGTAAGCAAGACTTAGAATCAGCAAGTGAACGTTATCGATGATCTTCTACCGCTCATTTTTTCTTCTGTTAAAGTCTTTCTCTTATATAACAATAAAAACAATGATTTCAACAAATTTTTCCTTTGTAGACCATGTCTTATCGTTATGCTTATACGAACGGTGCTGGATATGGTGATGGTGTAATACCATATCAGAATGGCGCAATGCCAGTCTACAGTGGCGATAGAAATCAAAGGTAAGACTTAAAAAGTGATTAAAGTTCGTTTTAAATATTTATTTTTTTTGTTTTAGATCTTATTCTCCCGATCGTTATTCATCGTTTACAACAAATACTTCAAGTAGTGATTATGAATATCGTGGCCGTCTAATATCACGAGAAGTCCGAAGACCTAGAGACGTAATTCGTGCACCAACACCACCACCTATAATTAAACGAGTGGTTGAACGAGCACCAACACCTGAGGCACCAGTCATGGAGCGAGTAAGTGTTGAATTACAAGAATTTTTAAGTCTTAGAGGAACTCCTGTTCCACACTAAAGACAAAAACATATTTCCTCAAAAGCTTTTGATATTTTGAATAAGAAATGACTCAATGCTTCTTTTTTGTGGCACGTTGACGTGTTGCCCCATTTTAATCTTGACTTTAGGTAATAATTCGGCCACAAGCACAAGAAATTGTTGAACGTGTAATTGAACAGCCACGTACCCCGCCACCGCGAATTATCCAGAAAGAAATGCATGAAGAAGCTCCACCACCTATAGTTCGAACCAGGTTTGCTTTAATCTCGTAAGAATATACCTAGTTATTTTAAATTATTTGATTATTCTACAGAGTAATCAAAGTTGATCGCCCTGTCCGTCGTGGTTATAGTCAATCAGGTTCTCCTGCTGTCGTATCCTACCCTGTTAGTGGTCTACATCAAGATTACTCAAATGGTTACCGTGCACAAAGTATCATTGGCTCGACTGGTGCGCCAGCATATCATCAAAGTCGTTCGTCATCTTCGAGTTTCGAATATATGCCTCCCACAATGCCGGGCATGGTTTTACCAGGACAATCACCAATGGCACCCGCAAATGGAGCCATGATGATGGGAGCACAAATGGGAGCACAAATGGGAGCACAAATGGGAGCAGCTTCACAAATGGGAGCAGCTGCAGCTCGACAAAATCAAATGATGTATCGACCTGTAATGACGACAGGTATGCAAGGATTAGGGCCGATGACTGGTTCTCCTTATCAACAATTTCAACAAGCGCCAGCGACATCAATGCCTCAAACCAACTACATGTATCCATACCAACAAGGTACCGGTGGAATGACATTCGGATATAGGCCAATGATGTCAACACCAGGTGCACCTCTTGTTCAACAAGGTTATCAAATGCAGATGCAGGGTGGTGGCATGCCATTAATGCAACAACCCTATCCAACTGCTCCCATGTTCAATACAGCTAACAGCATGCCTCATCAATTAGTGTATTAGTTTTCATGCGGTTCAAATGTAGACTGCTCTGTACAGTGAGTGTTTGTTTCTTTTCTAATGCATTAGGTCAGATAAATGACATTAAAATATGTATTTTTCTGCTGAATTTGTGCTTAGATATATTTCATGTTTTTCTCAACCAATTACTCGCTACATTCAAAATTGAATGATATATCTTTTTTTCTTCAAAAATAAAACCGACTATTTATCTCAATCAAAAGCACACTTTCGTTGATGAAAAAAAAACTTTCTTATCTCCTGAATCGAAGAAAATTACACACGAAAATAACAAAATTAGCAAGATTTAGTGGCTAACTTGTTTACACACATATGCCACATTTCTCTCATAATTGAAGCCTTCAAAGATTAAAAATTACTTTTTAATTTGGTTTCCATCTAAACATTATTCATTGACTTAACTTGCAATTGATTCTAAGTAAATAATCAAAAAATAGTCATTTATAACTAACGCGGAACAAACACTACTATCAATAAACCCAAAACAGGTGCTTCTGCAACTTCAGCACGTACGAATTATCGTATTAATACAATAATTCTTGAATATCTAGACTACTTGAGTATACATTGACGGAGTGTTGTATTTTTAAACGACTACTAAAGTTCAGGATAGACCTTGTTGTTCTTTATTTCTAAAAGAACTAACTGCTTTATGGATTAATACTATAAGTAAGTTACGGTATTTCGATATAGCAACGATCCGAATACTACGACAGAAGGTAAAATTGTTCTTCACGATCGTATGGAATCTTTTCACAAGAACTTTTAGTGGTCAACAAACAAAACTTTTCAGAGACTTTCAATAGTCAAAAAGACTATAAGATTAAGGAAATGGGACGAAATACTGTTCATATTGGATAGTATCAAAAACGTTTCTAAGAGTAGTTGTCAATCGCAAATCCATCTCCTTTTCGCCATAGAAGAAAGAAAAGAAAACAGAATATAGAGAGAGAATAAACAATAGTATAGTTTGTTTGCTTGTACATCTCCTTTTGTTGTGGTTGAAAACAAGAAACATGAGATAATTGGACTTTTTCTAAGGCGGAAAAAACAACACTACACTGCACTACACTACACTTTTTCCACTATGGTAGTGACCTTGTACTGACTTTGTAGTGGTTACGGGGATGTAATAGATGTGTAGTGAGACGTAGTGGGGTATAGTGAGATGTAGTGGGGTATAGTGGATGTGTAGTGAGGTATAGCGGACAAGTCCTTATAGTGTAGTGAAGTGTTGCTTTTTCCCCCTTGACTTTTTCCCATTAACAGAATAATCAAATTATAGAGATTTTGTTTTCAGCTGATCGTCCCCGAGCTGGACAACTCAACTCCGGAGTTAAGCGTCTTTTTTGCAGAGTTAAAGTTTGCTTTCTAAACGACCAGAGTTGAGTTGATGACAGATTTTGTCAACTCAAACTCCAAAAGTCTCGTTCACAATTTCTTTAGTCCCATTTCCTTTTCTTCACGAGAGTTTCTTTTGTTTGGTTTTTATCTATTTTTGTCGCGAGAGATACAAACGTGTGTTCAGCATATAATAACATATGATACCAGAGGTGCAGAATCTACCCGTGAGATTAGGAAATTTCCCCGAAGGGTAAAAGATTATAATCAAATTTTCCTGGCATGAAACAAAAGTAGAAACAAAACAATGCGATTTTATTGTTGCTAAAACTACTGTTTCTGTTTAATCACACATGTCTGGTTCTGGCATTTTCGTATAATTCTTCGTTTTTCCAAAACTTTGCCCCAAAAAATGTTTTTTTCTCTCAACGGTCGTCGGCGCAAACGGGTAGATTCTGCACCTCTCTATGATACATAGGTATGCAACAGTTACAGTTTTTTACCAGTTAACTGTTACTGTGAAAACTGTAACTGTCATAACTGTAGGCAAATATTCTAGAGTGATTAGTCTAGTACGATTTGCATACATTTTAAGGATGTCTCTGTTCTTAAAATGTATGCAAATCATAGAAGACTGACTCACTCTAGAATATTTACCTACAGTTATGACAGTTATAGTTTTACAGTTAACTGTAACTGATGCATGCCTAATGATACACCTCACATCACGCTGAAGGAAAAAGAACGAATAGATTTCACTTCGGAGTTGAAACGGAGTTGGAGTTGGGTTTAGGTTGCTTAGCAGAGCTAGTGTTGGAGTTGAGTTAGAGCTGTACCTAGCCGGAGTTGCTCACCTCTGGATCATCCATGCTATCGAAGATATTCGCGATAGTTGTCCATTTACAGAAGATATCTATGATGCGCGTTCCGATGCTTCGAATCTCAGTTTGAATTGTTTTTCAGTAAATAATTCGGCAAAAGTATTTTGACATTTTTTAATTTTGTTCCTATAAATGATATTGGTACTCTTAACCTAGCAGTATGGTCTCGAAACCTTTGTAAGTTTTATATCTTGTCTCATTCCTTGCCAAATTATTTATTGTACAGATGATCATTTTACCCAACAGTTGATACCGATACTAAATAAATAAGTAAATCACACTCCTTGTATGAAGAAATAGTTACCACTTTACCACAATAATGTGTTACTCTCGAATATGTGTTTTGTAACGGCACGCTCAAGTACTCCTAGCATATTGATTGTGAATTTTAATAGTGATCACCAGATTGATGGCCCAAAATTAGAGTTTGTCAACAAACTCTGTATTAGATACAGTTCATCGTGTCATCCTCGTATTTTTCATGTCAGATCGAAGGTAATAGTTACTTTTCCTGTTCCGATCTCAGGAACTGGATCGTTTTATATTTCTTCATTTTATTTCATGTACTCCGTTCACTATCACCACATCAACAAAGCGATCCACTTGCACGAACAACAGCATTGCCTAAGTTCATAATTTATCGCGTAATCGTGTGTATTATGACATGAATAACTAGAGCTTTTATGACGTATAAGCTGTTGGAATGGAACAGCGCGTTTTGCCGGTTTGCACTACCTTTTGAAAAAGGTTGTATATATGATTTAACGGTAAGTTACGTCGTGTTAGGTTCGGAAAAGCGTTTTTGAAAAAAAATCACTTATAAGTAGCTGTGTGGACTGATACAATACTAAATCGCAGAAGGAAGGTGGACGACCACTACAGAGATATAAGTAAATGCATAAAAGCTGAGGCGTATCTCTTTAGAATTTTCGTATGCGATTGCTACAATGTTGTTACGTACAAATCGTAGTTTTATATAAAGAAAAATAGCATTTTTCTTGATTGTTGTATGTAAATAAAAGAAAATATTTTTCAATAAAAGTAAGTAAAATAACAACGTATGGATATAGAAAACGCATATTTTTCCGATTTCAGTGGCGTTGAATGATCCAGATGGACTGCTCTTCACGAACATTACTCTTTACAAGGTATAAGTTTTAAAGTATTATAAGAAGAAGAAAAAAGATGGGGTTGTAATTTGAAACTGATAAAGTTTTCAACCTTTATCTCATACACTGTATGTAACATACTGGATTAAAATGAAACAAAAAATAAAACTAAACCACTTTGCATGTATATATATTAATTTTTCGTATACTGGTGTGATTAGTTATAGCGGGCATCATTATTTGCAGCAAGTTTGTAAATATTTCATGAAGAGCAATTAATCAAATAAATATTAACTATGAAATTATCGGCTAGCGCACTAAGTAAGTTAATAATATCAAAAGAAATCAACATGTTGTTCGTGTAGACAAAGATCGATACGCGCGGTTCTCATAACGATGCAACCTTTCACTGTTTTTGTCCTGACTCTAATTTTATTTCGGAGTAAAGCCAGTTCTGATGTTATCAAACATTTTGATAGGTTGATTTTCGATTTTAAGAAGAGATAAATGCTAAGGGTATTTAAGTGTGATGATATGAACTGTTTTGCTTGAACTCTTACACAATTTTTCTGTTTAACTTTCTTGTCGTCCTTTTGTTGTTAAAAAACATAATTCCAGTTAATAATAGGCTATCATGAGCAAGCATCACGTTTTTTGTATAATCCTTTACTATTGTTTATTCTCTCTCTATATTCTGTTTTCTTTTCTTTCTTCTATGGCGAAAAGGAGATGGATTTGCGATTGACAACTACTCTTAGAAACGTTTTTGATACTATCCAATATGAACAGTATTTCGTCCCATTTCCTTAATCTTATAGTCTTTTTGACTATTGAAAGTCTCTGAAAAGTTTTGTTTGTTGACCACTAAAAGTTCTTGTGAAAAGATTCCATACGATCGTGAAGAACAATTTTACCTTCTGTCGTAGTATTCGGATCGTTGCTATATCGAAATACCGTAACTTACTTATAGTATTAATCCATAAAGCAGTTAGTTCTTTTAGAAATAAAGAACAACAAGGTCTATCCTGAACTTTAGTAGTCGTTTAAAAATACAACACTCCGTCAATGTATACTCAAGTAGTCTAGATATTCAAAAATTTTTTATTTAATAAATTCCTTAAGTATCGCAACAGGAATATTATATGTACATTGAATTTCAATTTAAGCTAAATACATACCTATCTGCCTGAGTAAAGCCATTCTTAATACGATACGATTTGTACGAGCGATCTTTCTTTATATCTTTTACAGTATTTTTGATTCGAGATGGTATACTGCTTCTAGCAAGAGTAGAAAATCAGATACTCTTCTATTGCGAGCAGCTTTTTTTCATCTGCTAGATGGTTCGATGACATTCTACAGAATTTTTACTGCTATTTTGGTAGCATCGAGAAGATTGGATAGAAAAATCTAGAGAAATTCTTTTAGAGGGGTCGTGAAAAATTTTATAATAATAACACGGCTTTTGAAGAAGAGGTGCTGTTGATTTCATCAGTGGCTTGTTTATGGCACGGTAAAAGTCCCAGAAAAACAAATTGAAGATTATACATTTAATGAGTACAAATTTCCCAATAACCTAACAATGAACATTTTTTTTATAATGATTTAGGAATTTACTTCAGACGAATTTTATAAAAAAATTCTTTGAATAGTTAACGTTGCAATATTAATTCAGACTTGTCAGCAACGCTAGTAAGATACTGATAATTCAGGGGGTAAAAATGATATCAAACGAAAAACGCTTAAAATCAAATAGTATAACAGATTAAGCTCTTTTATAATAATTCTATAATGTGTTTCACGTTGTATGTTGCAGACTAGTCTTCTAATCTGCGTAAACGATTATAAAAGGTAAATTGAAGTTGACCTATTATCGGGAATTTATTATTTATTATTTTTTTTACACATAAAAGTTTATATTGAAGTTCAAAAGTTCAACATTATTTACTTCCGCGTGTTATAAAAATTCTTTTGTCCCTTTCTAATCAGTGATTTTTGAGAAGAAAACATGGTATTCTTATATATTTTTTTCTTCACATTTTTTTCTATCATAACTAACCACGCATATATACAACATCTCCATAATAGTTTTTATCTTTTTCAAAAGAGATGCAGATATTTACACTTTGTTGTCCTCTCGTTTTTACTCTTCTCCTTTGAAAATTCTTATCTAAGTATTTTCTTCTTTTTTTTTCAACACTCAAGCGCAAGGTTAAATGACAAAAAACGAAATAAATTTTGCCTGTCTGTTTATATTGTAATAATACGCTAAATCGTAAGTTCTGAAGTTGCAGGAGCACCCGTTTTTGGTTTACTGATAGTTGTATTTCTATCCCATTAGTTATAAATGAATATGTTTTGCTTATTTACTTAGAATCAATTGCAAGTTATACAAAAATGACAACTGTTGATCAAGTTCCAACCGTGAATAATAACGAACCCAAAAAACCATCGACACCTGGTATTTCTAGATTTAACTTTCTTTTTGTAGCATCCTCTATACTTCTTTTTCTTACAGGAGCAACAAAATTCGATGGAGATGGTGTGGTATTTAAGGGAAAACTTATTGGTAAGTAACAAGATTCTAAAGTTTGTCGGGTAATAGATTTAAAATAAAGAAAGTGTTGGCATAACATCTTGCTTTAATCTTGTAAAATAGCTTAATAGGTTTAAAGTTATTTCATTCTTATTCATTATCTTTTAGGTACTGAGGACTTATCAGTCGATCGTGATGAAAAAATTTGCTTAGATTCAATGTTTAAATTAAAAGCTGTCGCCAAAGCAAGAAGTGATCACAAGCAAAAAATTCAAATTAATTTAACGCTGTCTGCTGTTAAATTAGCTGATGAAGTAACGAAGGTAGGTTTTTTGGTATCATTCTCTTAACTATCATCGTAATTGATTGTATAATGACATAGGTTTCTGTAGCCTCGCATGAAATTGAACGAATATCATTTGTGGTTACTGATCCGAAAGATGCACGAGCATTTGGATATGTGTACAATACCGCCGACGACAGACATCAGTTTTGGGCAATCAAAACAGAACGACCGGTTAGTTTAGATTACACAGGAGATTACTAATAGACTAAAGCATATATACCTTTTGTTAATTTCAGGCTGCCTTAACTGTAGTTTCATTAAAAGAATTATTTGATACAGCATTTGAACAATTTAACAATAGGACTGAAAAAGTGAAAGAAACAGTAGTAACGCCGCCTGTAATACCCGCAACACCAACCACGGTATTACCAAGTGATGTAACACCACCGCAGACAACCCAACCACCGGTAAGTACATAAATAAGTCTGGTCTAGCTTCATAATGCTGAACGTCTTGTTTTAGCCTGTTTTACCTGTACCGGTGAGTATATTCCAGACTTTTTTTCACTGATTCAACAATAGCAACCTACAATTCAACAGGCACATAATGCGTCTAGATTCAGGGTTTATTCTTTTCGGTTATGGTTAATATTCTCGTCATTTTTTAGACTCAACCTCCGGTTGATCTTTTCGATCAAACTCCTTCAGGAACAACGGCGCCGGTATTTTCAATGTCTAATTATTTGCTCAAATAATAAAATTTCAATTTTTTTTCAGCCCCCAAGTATTTGGGAAGCATCTGCGGCGGTTCAACCGCCAGTGAATCAACCTTTTCCAGCGAATACGAACTTGTTTGGATTTGATCCAGCACCTGCACCAACGCAAGTACCACAACCAAAAAGTGTTAACGTACGTAATTCTTTAACAGCAACAACAATTGAGGTTCAATTTGATTCGTGAAAATTTGAATCATAAAAATTTCGCTAAAGGAACTGTGTTTTTTCATAATTTTATTGAAATACTGAAACACTTTTGATTTATCACATAGAATATCACTAAGTTCTCATAATTTTACCGCTTCTTTTATCACATTAGAAAAACTTTCTAGAATTCATGTTTTATTTTGAATATAGATAAAATTTTATATTTTTAGGTAATTGATAGTGATGATCTTTGGAATGTGCCAACATCCAGTACAAATCCACACGTGCAAGCAACACCGTCGAATTTGACTGGACCATCAAATGATTTATCGTCAGTATTCAACGCACCTACCCAACCATCGAATCAATTTCAACCGATGTTCATGCAACCTCAACAACCACAACAGCCACAGTATCAGTCGAATATTTCCTTTCAACAACAAGCGCAATTTGGTCAACAGCCGATACCAGGTCAGTCTCAACAACCATACGGTATAACTCCACAATACCGTCAATCGCCTGTTCCCCCACAATTCGGTGTAACGCCGACTCCTATTCAACCTCAACAGCAAACTGCACCGGTTAATATGCCACCGCCATTGTTACCGTCTCCTCTAAATCCGATGCAACAACAACAACTACAACAACAGTCATTTTTACAAAATTCACCTCCAACACCAGTGGCTCCACCATCCGTAACAAGTCCGTTTGCTGATTTTGATTTTTTTGGTCAACCAGTTTCGAGCGTTAATAAACCTCCAACAAAAGAAGCATTTTTTCCCGCACAACCAGTTAAAAGCATTCAACAATTACAAATGGAAAAAAAAGTAAATTTTTACTTCATTCTTCTATAACGCACTGTTATGAGATATGACTTCGTTTTGTATAGTTTTGGATTCAGCGCTCATAATTTTCATGGTATGTGAAAAGGGAGTGCATAAAGTGCATCCATATGCATGTTTGCTTAGCCTCTTTTTGCACATATTTCTTTTTAATTCATCAACTTGCATATATGCCACTTTAAAATTTTAAAACTGTATTCATGTATCCATATTTATCTCACTCTAGCACTTTATTCATGCTTAATTTTAGTTTTCGATAATTTCTAAAATATATATTTCTATGTTTATACTAATTTTAGCCATAACATCGATACGACAAATTACTCAGCCACATTTCCAATCCCAATATAGACGCCATTTCTAACGAATACAATATTGGATGCAATGTTTTTTTTACTAAAATATATTTTCTTTCTAATTGTTGTAGTTGTAAATAACTTATTTTTTTTTGAATGCTTTTTTTGGTTATAGTTTGATTCGATTATCTGGGTTTTTTTCAATAAAGCTTATATTCACGTAACTACAGCTATTTTAGATGTGAAGAAAAATAATGAAATATGGGTGCATTTTTTATAATTGCTTCTGATTAGTATCTAACCATAGAAGGTAACAAACTTCAGTGATCATAAATGTACAATAGATTTTTCGTTTGTATCATCAAAAAATCAACAGCAAATAGATAATGTTTAGAATGAATTTGCGTCTATTTATTCGAAATGTTTGAACTAGAAACAAGTGAAGATTGTAGATATTAAATAAACGCGGGATACGTTCATATAATATAGCGGGTATTACCAAAATTATTCAATACAAAATACGTATAATAACAATAATTATGAATCATTGTATTATTTAGGAAAGTATTAAATTGTTATTCATCGCACTTTACAGAGCTAGTATATTGAATGAACTATGCTACACGTTTTGATATCATTTAAAATAACACTTATTTAAATGACAATCATATAACAAACATAAAATTTTAACAGCGGCTAACCGCTATTAAAATTTTATGTTTGTTAAGTTTATTGCCTCTAAATAAGAACAATTTTGTACAATTGTATAAATTTTGATAGTAAAATATTTGCAGTTATTATCATAATCTCCTACTACCTACTGTCGCCAATGCAACAAAAAGAATTTTGATGATAAATTTTAATGTTTTTAATTTATTTATAGACTGTCAGTGGAGAGACACAGATAACAATCGTTTTAAGAGTGTCTCTCTGTGACTTTAGTCAAAGTTCATGCACTTTGATAGCTCCGAAAGTTTTTAATTTTATCGGTCTTAAATATGACTCAACTTAGCTAAACAATAACATGAAAATTAAATTAAGATAGTTCAGACTTTTAATTGTCAATAACCTCTTTAAGTGTCAAATACAGAGATTTCCAGATTGTTCAGGCAATATGAAACTGTCTAAAGTTCTCCAATAGTACAACTCTTTTAAATGTTTTCAGAGCCGAAAATATCGGAAGGCTTGAGAAGATTCGCACCTTTTCTAGTGGAAGATAATTTAAAAAGACTAGTTGGAAACCATACTCCAAGGACTATCTTAATTCGGTTCACGCTACATCAGAGACAAATACAGTTTCACTTCCCAGTGAATGTTTTGATATGAGAAAGATCTTAGAAAATGGAATCTTTATATATACCTTATCAGATTGGAAATTATGAGACATGTATGATAAAAATGTGATACTGTATTATAGACGTAGCAGTGTTTGATCACGAGGATTTGACAGAAAAGAAAAACGTTAAATATACAGTGGGTCAAAAAATTATTCATCCACGTTTCTTTTCTATTCTTCTCGTCGGTCATAGTAGCTAAAACAAATTTCAAAAAACATTTGCTCAGCTGAAAGAATTTCCAACCTGATGAGGTATATATAAAGATTCCATAAAAATTCCTGAAACCAGGATCTCTGGATAACCCAAATCTCAGAAAACCAAGTCCTCGAGAAACTCTTCGCGAATAACTCTGTCTTATAGAAAAAAGATTTCTGAACAAAATGGGACGTCTCTGGGCTCTCTGTGACACTTTTTCGTGAAACAGCATTCAAATTACGAAAGACGCCATATCGGCAAAATCGCCGGAATTAACGGGAAGACAAGAAAGTTCTGCACATAGGGCCTTTCGTACATTGAATGATGTTTCATGAAAAAGGGTCGCGGAGAACCCGGAGAGTGCAACCTGTAGCAGGTTGCAACTGCTTCAAAACGACAAAAGATTTAACGCTTTTTTGCAAATCAGTGAAGATATTATGAATAGACCAATTTATATAGAATTGAAACACCTTTAAAACAGACTATTTTAGAAAAATGGTTTTTTTCTTCTTTTTGAAAAAAGTTAGCTTAAACGATCTACAAGTCACATTTTTCTCTGGTCATCCACGGTATGTTGAACTTAACGACCTTTTGCAAGCCAGTGAAGATAATGTAAATAGATCATTTTGAGACAGGTCAGATTTGTGAACATCTGCAATTTACATAATATCTAGATGTTTAGATATTCTGATATTCAAATCTTAGATATTTAGATGTTAAGATCTTCAGTTCTTCTCACTCACTCTCATCTCCCCGCTTCCAAATGAAGTTCTTATGTGGATGGAACGACTATAACCACTCGAAAGCAGCTAAAATCAAATGTTCATAGTTTTCCGCTTCTCATAGGACCATTCTGAGCACAAAAAAAATTGGGACGATTCTTTAGCTTATACGCACCCGTCCTTTTTCTTGTTTGTATAAGATGAAGTTTTCTTAAAACATCGAACACAAGCGAGACACTTTTTGACTATTACAAGAAAAAAATTCTTGGTTAGCAGATCTATTCTGAAAGAATATACCGGCTCGTACAACATAGCTTCTACGGGCGAATTAGCTTCAGGAAACCATCTCATATCAACTATTTCATGACACAAGTCATATAGCGACAAATATCTAACTTCATTGCTGCACGGTACTCTATAATTACACGAGAAAAAATACTGCTTTACATTTTCTGTAGTAGTAACTAGGTATGCACAGGACCGGTACCGGCACCGGTAAAAGTGCTCCACAAAAGTTTAAGACCTTTTTTGTTTTTGCAATAACTCAACTTCCTTGGTAGATACAGACTCCGTTCTTTGGCCAAAAGAAAGCCTACGTTGAGTACTATAAACCCTGAGAAAATGGTTAAGTTCCAACTTAATTTGATTGAGCTAAAGCAAAAACGC